>JAXCHO010000707.1:52500-57500 GCA_036630365.1 Acanthiza pusilla
CGGTGTGGAGGCGAGGCGCGCCCTCGCCTCCAGCCACAAAAAGGGGGCTGCTTCACGCGAGCGGTCCCGGCCCCTCCGCGCGTGCGGTGTCGGTGCCGAAAGCCAGACAACTCTTAGCGGTGGATCACTCGGCTCGTGCGTCGATGAAGAACGCAGCTAGCTGCGAGAATTAATGTGAATTGCAGGACACATTGATCATCGACACTTCGAACGCACTTGCGGCCCCGGGTTCCTCCCGGGGCTACGCCTGTCTGAGCGTCGCTTGACGATCAATCGCCGTCGCGGGGGGCCACCCCGGCGGCGGCGCGGCTGGGGTCGCCTCGCAGGCCCGTGGCCGCGGCCGGCCGGCCGTCGTGTCGTGCCGTGCCGTGCCGCGCGAGGGCCTTCGTCCCCCTAAATGCAGACTCGGGGAGCGCTCCGTAGCTTCCCGCTCCCGGAGCGAGCCGCTGGGGCGGAGCTCGTCCTTTGCCGGGGCCGGTTCCCGCCAGGGTGCGTGGCGGGTGGCGGCCGGGGAGAGCGAGAGGCGGCGCGAAAACGCCGCGAGCGAGGGCGAGGAGAGCAAAGGCGGTTAGGGGAGGCGAGGCGCGGGCCTCGCCCCCGGACTCCCCCCCGTGCGGGCGGCTGTCTGCGGGTGGGTGCCGCGCGGGCACCGTGCCGTGCTGTCGCGCGCACGCGGGGCCGCGAGCGCCGGGGGCGGGGGTGCACCCCCGTCCTCCTTCCCCCGCCGCTCTGTCTCTCGTCTTCGGCTCGGGGCGTAAGAGCGCCGTCGCTCGTCTCTCTCCCCGCCGAGGCCGTCGCGCGCCGCCTCCCAGGGCGGTCGTTCCCCCTGCCCCGGCGGGCCGTCTCTGCCGCTTCTCCTTTCGGTTCTCGTCTCCGGGCTGGGGCAGCGCGTCCCTTTCTCTCTCTCTCTCTCGCGCTCTCCTCCGTCTCTCGCCGCGTCTCCGTCCCGGTGGCGCGGGGGGAGGCAAAAAAAGGAGAGGAGCGAGGCGAAGAGAAGGGGGCCGTCCGGGCGTCCGGCCGCGAAGCGCGCCCTCCCGCGGGGGAGGGCGCGGCGGAGCGGCGCGGCGCAGAGCTTTGGGCTTGCGACCTCAGATCAGACGTGGCGACCCGCTGAATTTAAGCATATTAGTCAGCGGAGGAAAAGAAACTAACGAGGATTCCCTCAGTAACAGCGAGCGAAGAGGGAAGAGCCCAGCGCCGAATCCCCGCCCCGCGGTGGGGCGCGGGACATGTGGCGTACAGAAGCCCCCCTCCCCGGCGGCGCTCTCGGGGGACCCAAGTCCTTGTGATCGAGGCCGCAGCCCGCGGACGGTGTGAGGCCGGTAGCGGCCCCCCGGCGCGCCGGGCCCGGGGCTTCTCGGAGTCGGGTTGCTTGGGAATGCAGCCCAAAGCGGGTGGTAAACTCCATCTAAGGCTAAATACCGGCACGAGACCGATAGCCAACAAGTACCGTAAGGGAAAGTTGAAAAGAACTTTGAAGAGAGAGTTCAAGAGGGCGTGAAACCGTTAAGAGGTAAACGGGTGGGGCCCGCGCAGTCCGCCCGGAGGATTCAACCCGGCGAGTTGCGGTCGGCCGGCGCGGGTTCGGCGGATCCTCGCCTCCGCCTCCCCTCCGTCCCCCGGGCTCCCGCCCGCGGGGGCGGGCCGGGGGGGGCGGGCCGGCGCGGGGACCGCCGCCCGGCCGGCGGCCGGCCCTGGCCGGGCGCATTTCCTCCGCGGCGGTGCGCCGCGACCGGCTCCGGGTCGGCTGGGAAGGCCTCCGGCGGGCAGGTGGCCCGGCGCCGCGCGAGCGGCGTCGGGTGTTAGAGCCGCCGGGCAGCAGGTCTCGCCGAATCCCGGGGCCGAGGGAGAGGACCGCCGGCTTAGAACTACCGCGGAACAGGGGAGTCCCGGGGCCGAGGGTGAGCCGCGGCGCCGCGCGGGCCGGGGGGACCTCGGTTTGCCCCGACCGCGCGGCGCCGGGGAAGCCGGGTTCGCGGTTCGAACCGCCCGGGCGGGGGGGGGGAGCGCTCGGGGAGCCCCGGACCCGCGGGGCATCCCGCCGGGGTCGCGGTTCGAGCCGCGCGGGCGGCGGGGGGAGTCCTTGGGGTGCCCCGGCCGCGCGGGGCAGCCCGCCGGGGTCGCGGTTCGAGCCGCGCGGGCGGCGGGGGGAGACCTCGGGTTGCCCCGGCCGCGCGGGGCAGCCCGCCGGGGTCGCGGTTCGTGCCGCGCGGGCGGCGGGGGGGTTCCTCCGCTAGCCCCGGACCCCCGGGGCTGCTGAGCCGGGCTCGCGGGTCGCGCTGGGGCGCCCGGGGTCCGAGGTAATGTCAGCTTAAAACACCCCAGCAAGTCCTCGTCGGAATCACCAGCCGACGGGGACCTCCAAATTGGTGAAACAAATTTTAAGGTAGGAGCCGTGTGGCTTTTTTACCTCAGGACCTTGCCCACGGGTTTCGAGCTGGGCAAATTCGGCAAGCGGTTTTGGGGTGCCGCTGCCGATCTAATTCCTCCCCACACAAAGTGACTTTTACAGACGAAAATGGGGCCATCGTTTCGCCTGTCTCAGGTTTCGATTGGCACCCAAACCTCTCATTTGGACTGGTTCGATCCGGAGTCCAAAAATCCTAAAACAGACTCCTCGTCCACCTTAGAGGTGGACCCGGTCTCCCCAAATTTACCATCTGGACCCCCTGATTTGGCGGAAAATGAAATTGAACTGGTGAATCTGGAATTTTATAGAACGGATATGTTATGCTTTATTAACGAGAATGTTCATTTTGCCGAGACTTGGGAGGGTTTGAGCAGGTTTCCGGAGGTGTACGAACAGCCGGCACCCCAGCAGGCTGCGGGAGAACCTAACAGCTGTCTCCCGGGGACCGAGGTACTTGGAAACGCGGGGAACAGCGGCGAGAGCCAGAGGGACGCTTTGCCCCCCGAGCCGGAGAATGCCAGCTTGCCGGCGGCTTCCCCAGCGGCACCGGAGAGCAGCGCGACCGATTCACCGGAGGAAATCCCCACGGTGCTGGTTCCGGACAAAAATCCACCGTGTCCGTGCTGCGGAACCCGGCTGGACCGCATGCTGGCCCTGATTGAACATTTGAAAAGGGCCCACGGGAAGAGGAGGACTCTGTTTCGGTGTGCAAAGTGCGGTAGGGAAAACACTAACTTTCATAGTATCGCCTGTCACGTCCCAAAATGCAGGGCTGCGGCGGTGGAGACGGTTTCTCCGGCTGGGGAGTGGGTCTGTGAGGAATGTGGGCGTGACTTCAAGTCCAAAATCGGCCTGGGACAACACAAAAGACATGCTCACCCGCTAATTAGGAATAAAGAGAGGATTGAGGCTTCCCGCCCGAAAGAATCATCTAACAGAGGGGCACACAAAAGGTGTTGGAGCAAGGAGGAGGAAGAACTGCTGATCAGATTGGTAGCTCAGTTTGGGGACTGCAAAAACATTAATAAACTGATCTCGGAACACATCCCGACTAAAACAGCTCAGCAAATCAGGGATAAACGGCGGCTCCTTCCCCAGAAACCAGCTGAGGAGGCTGATAACGAGCCTGGGGTGTGTACTCGCACCAGGAGCGCGGCTGCGGGCTTGAGAACAATAGCCAGGGTGAGTCACCAGCCCGGGGGAGCGGGGGCGGACCCAGAGCCTGCGATGAGTCATCGCCTGAGGGGGGCAGCTGCCGGGGGGAGGACAAAGCCCGGGGGGGGTGGCCAGCCCGAGGGACCAGCTGGGAGCGTGGGAACGCGATCTGGGAGGAGGCACCGCCCTGATAAGGAAGCGGGTCTGCTGGAGATTAGGGACGAGCAGAGGGTGGGGCAACTGCAGGGCCATTATCAGAGCACTCTGAGGGACTGGCTATCAGAAGGGAAACTTAATATCTTCCCACGGGTATTCAAGCAGTTACTTAACGGCCAGGAGATGATATCACTGGTCAACACATCAGCGCAGGACTGCTTCAGGGACCTTGAGCTGATAAGCCAGGCAAGAACATCAACCCGAGATAAGCAAAACAATAGGGGGACCCAGGAGAGGCAATCCAGGAGACCTTATCAGAGGTGGATGGCTAAGAGGGCTATTAAGAAAGGGCACTACCTTAGGTTCCAGCGCTTATTCCATCTAGATAGGGGAAAACTAGCTCGAATTATTCTGGATGATGTGGAATGTTTGTCCTGTGATATCCCAGCCAGCGAAATTTATTCGGTTTTTAAAGGCAGATGGGAAACAGCCGGTAAATTTGAGGGCCTCGGGAATTTTGAAATTAATGGGAAAGCCGACAACAGTGCTTTCAAGGACTTGATTACGGCCAAGGAAATTGAGAAAAATGTGCAGGAGATGAGCAAAAGCTCGGCTCCTGGTCCAGACGGGGTTACCCTGAGGGACATAAAAAAGATGGACCCCGGGTATTCCCGGACCATGGAGATCTTTAACCTATGGTTAACATCTGGAAGAATCCCGGACATGGTGAGGGGGTGCAGGACTGTTTTGATACCGAAATCAACCAGGCCAGAACGCTTAAAGGACATTAATAACTGGAGACCTCTGACAATTGGTTCCGTCTTGCTGAGACTGTTCTCCAGAATACTAACAGCAAGGCTGACGAAGGCGTGCCCCCTCCACCCAAGGCAAAGAGGCTTTATTAGAGCGGCGGGATGCTCAGAAAACTTGAAACTCCTGCAAACTATAATTAGGTCGGCCAAGAAAAATCACAGAGCGCTGGGGGTGGTATTCGTGGACATTGCAAAGGCTTTTGACACCGTGAGCCACGAGCACATTCTACACGGACTGCAGCAAAGGGAGGTCGACCCGCACATCATCGGCCTGGTGAGCAACATGTACGAAAACATCAGTACGTTTATTGCCACCAAGACAACGCAAACAGAGCCCATCCAGATCCGGGTAGGAGTAAAACAGGGTGACCCAATGTCGCCCTTTTTATTTAATATGGCTATGGATCCCCTCCTGTGCAAGCTGGAAGAATGCGGCAAGGGATACCGCCAAGGAGAGAGCAGCGTCA
>JAXCHO010000707.1:62500-70000 GCA_036630365.1 Acanthiza pusilla
CCGTACCCGGGGTAGACCTGGCCTCCCGGGCCCGCCGGCCCGCTTGCCGGGTAGACCTGCTCTCCTCCGCCGCGCTCGGCACCGCCCGCGGTCGCCCCCTAGGCGGGTAGACCTGCTCTCCGCGATCGGCCCGTACCCGGGGTAGACCTGGCCTCCCGGGCCCGCCGGCCCGCTTGCCGGGTAGACCTGCTCTCCTCCGCCGCGCTCGGCACCGCCCGCGGTCGCCCCCTAGGCGGGTAGACCTGCTCTCCGCGATCGGCCCGTACCCGGGGTAGACCTGGCCTCCCGGGCCCGCCGGCCCGCTTGCCGGGTAGACCTGCTCTCCTCCGCCGCGCTCGGCACCGCCCGCGGTCGCCCCCTAGGCGGGTAGACCTGCTCTCCGCGATCGGCCCGTACCCGGGGTAGACCTGGCCTCCCGGGCCCGCCGGCCCGCTTGCCGGGTAGACCTGCTCTCCTCCGCCGCGCTCGGCACCGTCCGCGGTCGCCCCCTAGGCGGGTAGACCTGCTCTCCCCGATCGGCCCGTACCCGGGGTAGACCTGGCCTCCCGGGCCAGCCGGCCCGCTTGGCGGGTAGACCTGCTCTCCCCGATCGGCCCGTACCCTGGGTAGACCTGGCCTCCCGGGCCCGCCGGCCCGCTTGCCGGGTAGACCTGCTCTCCTCCGCCGCGCTCGGCACCGCCCGCGGTCGCCCCCTAGGCGGGTAGACCTGCTCTCCCCGATCGGCCCGTACCCGGGGTAGACCTGGCCTCCCGGGCCCGCCGGCCCGCTTGCCGGGTAGACCTGCTCTCCGCGATCGGCGCGTACCCGGGGTAGACCTGGCCTCCCCGGCCAGCCGGCCCGCTTGGCGGGTAGACCTGCTCTCCGCGATCGGCCCGTACCCGGGGTAGACCTGGCCTCCCGGGCCCGCCGGCCCGCTTGCCGGGTAGACCTGCTCTCCTCCGCCGCGCTCGGCACCGCCCGCGGTCGCCCCCTAGGCGGGTAGACCTGGCCTCCCGGGCCCGGCGGAGGGGGGCTCGCTGGGGGGGGGGGGGGGGGGGCGGTCTCCCTGGGTAGACCAGGTCTCCCACGGCTCGTGCTGTGACCTGGGCAGCCCTGCCCTCCCGGTCCCGGCGCCGAGCCGGCTAGTCCAGTCGTCTTCAGTCGCTCTCGCCCCCCCGCGCCGCGGCCGAGGCCGGAGAGCACCCGTTCGGCCCGCAGGCGCGTCCGGCAGCCCCGCACGCGCCGCCGGCTGCCTGCCTGAGCGGTCCTCTGCCGTGCCTGCCGCCCGCCTCCCCAGCCCGGGCCCGCTCTGCCGGCGCCCGCTCCGCAGTCCGCTCCCCACGCCGCTCCCGGAGAGGGAAGGAGGGCGTCTTTAGGATCCGGCGGCGTTCTCCGTGCCGGCTCCGTGCCCCAACAGACAGCAGCGTCAGCTCTCGTAGCCCGGCTCCTGGCTCTCTCTCGAAAGCCTGCCGTGCCTTTGGCCCGCCTCCCGTCCCGCCTTCTTTGCTGCACCGCTCACTCCCTGCCTCGCCCTCCCGCTGCCGCCACCACCTCCAGCCTGCTGCCAGCCCGACTTCTTCACCGCCTGCTCGCCGGACGCCCTGGCTGCCTCTGCACCAGTCTTCTCCTGTCCCTGCGGCTGCTGCCGTGCGAAATGCCCGGGGGCATCCTGGGCGGCGGCGGGAAAAGTCCGGGCGCGGCGCCAGAGAGGCCGTTGGTGGAGGGCGGGGCGCCCCCCACCGTCAATGGGCCGTGAAAGACAGGGCGGGGGGAGGTGGGGGAGAGAGCCCGTGTGAATGAGAGAGAAAGGGCGAGAGCGAGAGCGTGCGTGCATGTCTGTGTCTGTGTCTGTGTGTCCGTCTGCGTCTGTGTGTCCGTCTGCGTCTGTGTCTGCCGGTCCGTCTGTCGCGGACTCCGTCTGTGTCTCTGTGTGCGCGTGTGTTGGCGCGGTGGTGGGGCAGTGTGTGGCGGGAGGAGGAGGTCGTGTCAGTGCGTGTGTGTCTCTCTCTCCGTGTCTCTCCCGACCGTGAAAGAAGCGGCGCCGGGCTCTGCCGGCAGGCGGGCCGAGTCGCGGGGGGGGGGGGCGGGGGGGGTCGGAGGCTTACGTGCCGGGCTCTGGCGCCTCTGCCCGGAGCCCCCGCCGCCGCCCGGAGCCGCGGCGAGCACCGAAGATGCCTTCCGACCGTGAAAGACCCGGCTGGAAGGCGGCCGCCGGCTCCCGCCGGAAGACGGCCGCCGGCCCCGGGCACTGCCGGTGGGCGGGGCGAGTCGGGCGGGGCAGGGAGGGCCGGCGCCTCCGTGCCGGGCTCTGCCGCGTCCGCAGGCTTCTCCCCCGCGCTGTGCCCCGAGCTGCTGGAGGGGGGGAGGTCCGCGGGTGGTTGGGGGGGGTAGTGGGGAGGCTCTTTTAGTGGCTCGGTGTGTCGGCAGTCCGAGCGAAGGGCTCGGAGCTCAGGCTCGCCGCGAGCGCGGCAGGGAGCGGTCTGGGTGTGAAGGGGGAAAAAAAAAAGATTGGCAGAAAACCAATTTTTTGTCCGACTTTTATGTTCCGGCCGGAAAAAAAATCAACTCTCTCCCAAGGAAGAGGAGATTTTTGCCGAAAATACTTCTTGACCTTGAAAGCGGCTTGCCGGGCGGGACAGGGCTGCTAGCGCCGTTCGGCTCCGGGGCGCTAAGGGACTCTGGGGCGTCCCCGGCTGCGGGGTGGCTGGAGGAGGCCAGGTCTACCCCAGGGGCCGCGGCGGCCAGAGGAGGCCAGGTCTACCCCAGGGTCGGCGGCGGCAGCGGGACGCCAGGTCTACCCCAGGGTCGGCGGCGGCAGCGGGACGCCAGGTCTACCCCAGGGTCGGCGGCGGCAGAAGCGGGACGCCAGGTCTACCCCAGGGTCGGCGGCGGCAGCGGGACGCCAGGTCTACCCCAGGGTCGGCGGCAGAAGCGGGACGCCAGGTCTACCCCAGGGTCGGCGGCGGCGGCAGCGGGACGCCAGGTCTACCCCAGGGTCGGCGGCAGAAGCGGGACGCCAGGTCTACCCCAGGGTCGGCGGCAGAAGCGGGACGCCAGGTCTACCCCAGGGTCGGCGGCGGCAGCGGGACGCCAGGTCTACCCCAGGGTCGGCGGCGGCAGAAGCGGGACGCCAGGTCTACCCCAGGGTCGGCGGCGGCAGCGGGACGCCAGGTCTACCCCAGGGTCGGCGGCGGCAGCGGGACGCCAGGTCTACCCCAGGGTCGGCGGCGGCAGCGGGACGCCAGGTCTACCCCAGGGTCGGCGGCGGCAGCGGGACGCCAGGTCTACCCCAGGGTCGGCGGCGGCAGCGGGACGCCAGGTCTACCCCAGGGTCGGCGGCGGCAGCGGGACGCCAGGTCTACCCCAGGGTCGGCGGCGGCAGCGGGACGCCAGGTCTACCCCAGGGTCGGCGGCGGCAGAAGCGGGACGCCAGGTCTACCCCAGGGTCGGCGGCGGCAGCGGGACGCCAGGTCTACCCCAGGGGCGGCGGCAGAAGCGGGACGCCAGGTCTACCCCAGGGGCGGCGGCGGCAGAAGCGGGACGCCAGGTCTACCCCAGGGTCGGCGGCGGCAGAAGCGGGACGCCAGGTCTACCCCAGGGTCGGCGGCGGCAGCGGGACGCCAGGTCTACCCCAGGGTCGGCGGCGGCAGCGGGACGCCAGGTCTACCCCAGAGTCGGCGGCAGAAGCGGGACGCCAGGTCTACCCCAGGGTCGGCGGCAGAAGCGGGACGCCAGGTCTACCCCATGGTCGGCGGCTGAAGCGGGACGCCAGGTCTACCCCAGGGTCGGCGGCAGAAGCGGGACGCCAGGTCTACCCCAGGGTCGGCGGCAGAAGCGGGACGCCAGGTCTACCCCAGGGTCGGCGGCGGCAGCGGGACGCCAGGTCTACCCCAGGGGCGGCGGCGGCAGCGGGACGCCAGGTCTACCCCAGGGTCGGCGGCAGAAGCGGGACGCCAGGTCTACCCCAGGGTCGGCGGCGGCAGCGGGAGGCCAGGTCTACCCCAGGGTCGGCGGCGGCAGCGGGACGCCAGGTCTACCCCAGGGTCGGCGGCGGCAGCGGGAGGCCAGGTCTACCCCAGGGTCGGCGGCTGAAGCGGGACGCCAGGTCTACCCCAGGGTCGGCGGCGGCAGCGGGACGCCAGGTCTACCCCAGGGTCGGCGGCGGCAGCGGGACGCCAGGTCTACCCCAGGGTCGGCGGCGGCAGCGGGACGCCAGGTCTACCCCAGGGTCGGCGGCGGCAGCGGGACGCCAGGTCTACCCCAGGGTCGGCGGCGGCAGCGGGACGCCAGGTCTACCCCAGGGTCGGCGGCAGAAGCGGGACGCCAGGTCTACCCCAAGGGTCGGCGGCAGAAGCGGGACGCCAGGTCTACCCCAGGGTCGGCGGCGGCAGAAGCGGGACGCCAGGTCTACCCCAGGGTCGGCGGCGGCAGCGGGACGCCAGGTCTACCCCAGGGGCGGCGGCAGAAGCGGGACGCCAGGTCTACCCCAGGGGCGGCGGCGGAAGCGGGACGCCAGGTCTACCCCAGGGTCGGCGGCAGAAGCGGGACGCCAGGTCTACCCCAGGGTCGGCGGCGGCAGCGGGACGCCAGGTCTACCCCAGGGTCGGCGGCGGCAGCGGGACGCCAGGTCTACCCCAGAGTCGGCGGCAGAAGCGGGACGCCAGGTCTACCCCAGGGTCGGCGGCAGAAGCGGGACGCCAGGTCTACCCCATGGTCGGCGGCTGAAGCGGGACGCCAGGTCTACCCCAGGGTCGGCGGCGGCAGAAGCGGGACGCCAGGTCTACCCCAGGGTCGGCGGCAGAAGCGGGACGCCAGGTCTACCCCAGGGTCGGCGGCGGCAGCGGGACGCCAGGTCTACCCCAGGGGCGGCGGCGGCAGCGGGACGCCAGGTCTACCCCAGGGTCGGCGGCAGAAGCGGGACGCCAGGTCTACCCCAGGGTCGGCGGCGGCAGCGGGACGCCAGGTCTACCCCAGGGTCGGCGGCGGCAGCGGGACGCCAGGTCTACCCCAGGGTCGGCGGCGGCAGCGGGAGGCCAGGTCTACCCCAGGGTCGGCGGCAGAAGCGGGACGCCAGGTCTACCCCATGGTCGGCGGCAGAAGCGGGACGCCAGGTCTACCCCAGGGTCGGCGGCAGAAGCGGGACGCCAGGTCTACCCCGACCCGGGACTTAGTCGCATTTCGGCAGGTCGCGGGTAGACCTGTTGTCCCCGGCCGTCCTGGAAGTTCACCAAGGGGTCGCTGTTTTTCGCTGCCTCCCGCTACGTCATGGTAAGAGGCGGCTTGCGCTCGCGCGCCGCCCCGGTGCAGTACCATTGGTCGTCTTGCGGGCGTCTGGGCCTTGGGACTCGTCTGTCCGTATTATGGGAGCGAGTAGAGGGCCGCGTCCCGAGAACCTTGCGTACGTGCCGAAAGCCGAGAGGGGCGGCTGCGCGTGCGGTCCGCCGGCATCCGGCCGAGTGTGTCGAGCGGCCGGGACGAGTCGCGTGGCTCGGTCCCGGTGTTTCCCGTACCGGCTTGACGACGATGGTGGCGAAGGTGGCAGCGATGCCGCGAGCTCGTTGTTTCGAGGCTGAGGCTTTCGAGGGGCACAGAGAGAAAAAATAAGAGCCGAGAGAGAGAGACGAGAAGCCGAGAGAGAGAGAGCACTGGCGGCGAGCGTGTGCTGCTCTCTGGCCCGGCTGCGGCTGGCGCCACGGAAGCGGCGGGGGCCCCGGCCCCAGAGACCGGTGTTGCTGGCGGTGAGGCGGCGGCGCCTCGTCCTTCTTGTGCTCGGCCTTAAGCCGGGGGCCCGCTCGTCGGGCGTGTTTTTTTTCCGGCTGTCGGTCTGGTGCGGTGGCCGGCAGCCGGGGGCGGCGGTTGGCCGGGCCTTTTCCCCGGTCCTTCCCCGGCAGCCCCGAGGACGGCCCGGTTGGCTGAGCTTGGCGGCGCGGCCCCGTTCCCCGCTCCCGACGTGTGTGTGTACCACTGGTGTCGGAAGTGCCGCGGGGAAGCTCGGTGCGCTCGTGCTGCCTTGCCTCGGCTTGTCCGGTTGCTCGAGGGGCTCGCTGCCGGGAGTCGCCCGATGCCTCGCGGGGCGGGGTGGGCAGCGCCTCGTCCCCGCTGGCTGTTGTTGTGGCCTCCCCCTCCTCGGCCTTAAGCCGGGGGCGCCCGTGCAGCGGGTTCGAGCTTTTTCCAGGGCCCGGCGGGGCCGGCCGGTAGCGGTGGCCGGCTGCCGAGTTGCGCGGACCGGAAAACCCGACAGAGAGTCCCCGGGAACGTCGCGGGCGAGGCGGCGGCGCCTCGCCCTTCCTTTCTTCGGCCGGCGGAAACCGCTATGCCGGGCGGCCCGTGGTGTCTGGCCTGCCCCGGCTGCCGTGGTTGCCGGTGGGGCTGGGTTGCGAGAAGGTCCGCATTTAGGCCCTACGCCGGTGTGCGGGTGAAGCTGGGGGGCGTACCCGCTCCGGCCTTGCATTGATTTTTTGTTTCCTTGCGGCCCTAAGCCGCGGCACGGACAAAAGGGGCGCCGCGAAGGCGCGCGGGCCACCGAAAGGCGAGAGAGAGAGAGCGAAAAGGAGCGGTTGGGGCGTAGGGGGGAGTGAGAGGCGCGGGCCTCGCCCCCTGCCCCGTGGCCCGCGGCCCCCGCGGCTAGCGCGGGTTGTGCGATGCGCCCATGTGCCTTTTTCCTTTTTGCTGCCGTGTGCCGTGCCCCGGCTTTTCCGGAGGCAAAGCCGATCGCTGCGAGGCGGGCGAAAGCCAGTGGCCCCGCGGCACGGTCGGTGGCACCTTTGTCGCACGCTGGGAACGGGTTTTTCCGCGGGGGGGGTGAGGCGCGTGGCCTGCCGTGGCCGCCTCCGCCCAGCCCCACCGGCGGTCCCGTGCCGATGTTGTCTCGCTGAGGGCAGAAAATCCTTGTCCGCGGCCGGGCTGGGTGGCGGCACCCTCCCGTGCTCCGCTGCGACCCGAGTGAAAGCCCGTGTGTGGCCGCCGGCGTCGGTGGCCTCGGGCGCTCGCATGCACGCCACGCACGCAAGTGGTGGAGAAGCCCCCCTTGCCGTCCGCCTGGAGCGGTGGCGGAGCCGGCTGGTGGGGCGTGTGCTGGGTTGCCGTTGTCGTCCCAGGACCGTGGCCGTGGGGCCCCTGTCGCCGTTTTGCGAGTTGCCCTTCTTCCTCCTTCTGTCTGTCCTCGTTTTCTCGACCGATCGATGAGGCTTTTCGGGTCGCGTCGGAGAGGGCCCCCGGCGGGCCGGCTCTTCCGGGCTCTCTGTCACGGGGAAGCCGCGGTGGTGTCCGGTGCTCGGGCAGGGTGGTCTCCTCTCCAATTCGCTTCCCGTCGCAGGCGAGGTGTCGCCCTTCCCGCTGCCGGGAGGGCGTCTTTACCGTCCCGGGCTGTGTGACGGCCGCGTGGCCCCGCGAGCTTCTCAGGTGTCCTTAAAAAACCGTGCGAGGTGCCGGCGCGGGCCTCGGTCCGGGTTGTGCCCGTGGGTGCCGGCCGCAGAGCGGCGCTCGGGTGGCGGTGCGGCTTTGAGCTGAGCCTCGAGCAGC
>JAXCHO010000708.1:0-36252 GCA_036630365.1 Acanthiza pusilla
TCCCTTTAAAATCCCTTCCCTCCTCCCCTCGTCACCTCCCGCCCTTCCCCGGGCGCTTTTTAAAGCAATTCCGCGAGCTTTTTCCTCACAAAAATCCAATTTTCCGCGCTTCCCCCGCTGCTTTTTCTCCCCTACTCGAGCGCAGGCTCCGCAGGCCGCGCAGGCCGCGTTGCCATGGCGACGGCGCAGCGGGAAGGGGCGGGGCCCCGCCCTCCCCGCCTCACCCAATCACCGCGCGTGTCTCATCCGCCAATCAGCGGCGGCGATGCATTAAACCCCCTCACCCAATCAGCGCCGCCGCGCTGTGATGGACAGCTCTTCCAGCCAATGGAAAGGCAGGATGGGATGGAATCAGCCAATGGGAGCTCGCGGGGGGCGGGGCCGGCGGCGCGGGCAGGGCGAAGGAGGAGGAGGGGGGAAGGTTCTGGAGGCCGCCGCCATCTTTGCCGCCGCGTCCGGGGCCGCCGCCGCCGCCGCCGCCGCCGCTCCGGGGCTCAGGGGGGGCAGGTAAGGACGGCGGCGCTGTCGCGACATGACGTCATGGCGGCGGAGTCGCGAGGGGCGCGCGGGGGCGGCGGCGGCGAAGCGGCGGCGGCGGGGGAGGGAAGGGAGGGTGGGGGGGAAGGGAAGCGAAGCCCTCAGGGCTGAGCCGCCAGGGGGCGCTGAGGGCGGGAGGGGAGGGGAGGGGGAGCGGGGGCGTGGCTTGGAGGAGGGGGCGTGGCCTGGGCGGTGTTTGGGTGGATACGCGAGGAGGCGTGGCTTGATGGGAGGGGGCGTGGTTTGGACGCAGTGCGGTCTATGGGAGGGGCGTGGTTTGAGTAGAGGGGGCGTGGCTTGAGCGCTGTTTGGTGTCTCTGAGGGGGTGTGGTCTATGCCCTGTTCGGTCCCGGGAAGGGGGCGTGGCTTGAGGCGGGAGGGCGTGGTTTGGGCGCTGTGTGGTCTCCGGGAGGGGCGTGGCTTGAGGATGGGGGCGTGGTTTAGGCGATGTTCGGTCTATGGGAGGGGCGGGGCTTGGAGGGAAGGGCGTGGTTTGAGGATGGGGCGTGGTTTAGGCGCTGTTTGGTCTCTGGGAGGGGGCGTGGCTTGGGCACTGGTCAGTGGGAGGGGGCGTGGCCTGTGCGCAATTGAGCTCTATGAGGGAGGCGTGGTTTGTGGGATGGGCGTGGCTTGCGCGGCCGTGACGTCACCCGCAGGCAACGCAACGTCATCCGCGGGTTATGACGTCATTACAGGAAGCCCCGCCCCCCGGGATTCCCGCCGGGATGGAGGCAGGCGCATCCAAAACGCTGCCGGACCCGGTGAGAAAATTCGGGAATTTTGGGAAAATTTGGGCAAAATTTGGGGAATTTTTGGATGGAACTTGGGAATTTTTTTGGGTGGAATTTTGGGTGGAATTTGGGGAATTTTTTCCGGAATTTTGTGACTTTTTTTTGGAAGTTTTTTGAGAATATTTTCGGGGTTTAAAAAAATCTTTTGGGGGAATTTTTGGGCAGAATTTCGGGAATTTTGGGTGAAATTTGAGGAATTTTTGGGGGAATTTTGGGGCGGAATTTGGGGGAATTTTTGGGGAAATTTTTTGGGAATATTTTGGGGTGTTAAAAATTTTTTGGGGGGAATTTTTGGGCAGAATTTGGGGAATTTGGGGGCAGCATTTAGGGAATTTTTGGGGGAATTTTGTGGTGGAACTTGGGAAAATTTTGGGTGGAATTTGGGGAATTTTTTGGCTGAATTTGGGGAATTTTTTGGTGGAATGTAGGGAGTTTTTGGGGGAATTTTTGGGTGGATTTTTTTTTTTTTTTCCCAATTTATGCGTAGAATTTTGGGGAATTTTTGGGGTTTTACCTGGGGATTTTGGGGGATTTTTTTTTTAAATTCCGGGAATAGTTTTGGGGTAAATCTCAGGAATTTTCGGAAAGAATTTCAGGAACATTTTGTGAATTTTTTGGTATTTTTTTGGGAATTTTGGGGGATTTTTTGTGGAATTTCTGGGAATTTGTTTGGGAATTTCTGGGGATTTTTTGGGGGTATTATTTTGGAATTTCTTGTGGATTTTTAGGGCTTTTTTCTGTGAATTTTGGGGTAATTTTTGGGGATTTTTTTTTCTTAAATTCCGGAAGCTGTTCTGGGGTAAATGTCAGGAATTTTTGGGGAGAATTTTGGGAACATTTTGTGAATTTTTGGGATTTTTTCAGGGAATTTTTGGGGATGTTTTGGGGAATTTTTTTGGCAAATTCCGGGAGCAGTTCTGGCGTAAATCTCAGGAATTTTTGGGAACTTTTTGGGGAATTTTTGGGCATTTTTCTGGGAATTTTTTTGGGTTTTTTGGGGAATTTTTTTCGTAATTTTTGGAATTTTTGGGGGATTTTTGGGGCATTTTTCTGGGAATTTTTTTTGGGTTTTTTGGGGAATTTTTTTCGTAATTTTCTGGGAATTTTTGAGGACTTTTTGGGCATTTTTTTTTGGAAATTTTTTGGCATTTTTCTCAGAATTTTTGGTATTTTCTGGAGAACTTTGGGGGTTTTTTTGGGGATTTTTTTTGGAAATTCCAGGATCGGTTCTGAGGGTAATTTTCAGGAATTTTTGGGGAGAATTTTGGGAACATTTAATGAATTTTTGGTTATTTTTTTGGCAGACGGACGCGATGACGTCGGACGACTTCGACATCGTCATCGAGGCAATGCTCGAGGCGCCCTACAAGAAGGAGGAGGTGACCGAATTTCGGGAATTTCCGGGAATTTCCAGAAATTTCGGGGAATTTTGGGGCGATTTCCAGAAATTTCGGGGAATTTTGGTGGAATTTTGGGGAATGCCCAGAAATTTCGGGGAATTTTGGGTTAATTTCCAGAAATTTTGTGGGAATTTCTGGAAATTTTGACAATTTCTGGGGAATTTCTGGGGTATTTTTGGGGAATTTCTGGAAATTTCCGCAATTTCGGGGGAATTTTTGGTGTGCTTCTGGGGAATTTCGAGAAATTTCTGGGGAATTTCTGGAAAATTCTGCGGAATTTCTCTGAAATTCGTGAAAGTTTTGACAATTTTTGAGGAGTTTTTCGGGGATTTCTGGGGAATTTCTAGAAATTTCAGGGAATTTCTGGGGAATTTCAGAAGTTTCTGGGGAATTTTATTGAATTTTTGGGGAGTTTTCAGAAATTTCTGGGGAATTTTGGTGGAATTTCCAGAAATTTCGGGGAATTTTGGTGGAATTTCCAGAAATTCTCTGGCAATTTCCAGGAATTTTGGGGGAATTTCCAGAAAATTTGGCAATTTTTGCAGAATTCTTGGGGAATCTCTGGGGAATTTCCGGAAATTTGGGCAATTTTTGGGGCAATTTACAGAAATTTCTGGCAATTTCTGAGGAATTTTTAGGAATTTTGGGGAATTTCTAGGGAATTTCCAGACATTTTGGAGAATTTTGGGGGAAATTTCCAGAAATTTTGGCAATTTTTAGGGGAATTTCTGGATATTTTGGTCATTTTTAGGGATTTTTTAGGGAACTTTTGGGGAATTTTTGAAATTTTGGAAATTTTTGGGGATTTTTTTAGAAATTTCAGGAAATTTTTGGGGAATTTCTGGAACCTTCGGCAATTTTTGTGGAACTTTTGGGGAATTTCTGAAATTTTGGGGGATTTTTGGTAATTTCAGTGATTCTGGAATCACTCAGTGGAATTTGGGATAATTGGAGGAAATTTTGGGGAGAATTTTGGCAATTTTGAGTTCATTCTATGGAATTTCGGGGCTATTCTGCAGAATTTTGGGAGTTTTGGGAATTCTGAATTTATTTTACAGAATTTTAATTTATTTTCTTAAATTTTGCAATCATTCTATGAAATTTTGGGTCCATTCCGGGGAATTTTAGGAATTTTGGGAATTCTGAGTCCGTCCCCCTAAATTTCCGTTTCTTTTCCCAAATTTTTGGATAATTTCTGATTTTTTTCCTAAATTTTTCCTTTTCCAGGCTCAGCCAGGACCTTCCAAGGCACAGCCAGAGCCTCCCCCGGCCCAGGTCAGTTTGGGAATTTTTTTGGGGAAATTTTGGGAATTTTTCCTTGAAATTTTGGGATTTTTGGGTTTTTTCCCAGAAGCTGTGATGTTTTTCTTGAAAATTTTGGTATTTTTAGGATTTTTTGGGATTTTAGGGATTTTTTTGGGGTCATTTTTTATTAATTTTTAAGTGTTTTTGTTGAATTTTTGGGATTTTTGTTTGAAGTTTGAGTTTTTACATTGAAATTTTGGGAATTTTTGGGATTTTTTTGGAAATATTTTTTTAATTTTTCATTGAAATTTTGAGATTTTGGGGATTTTTTCCAGAAATTGTGATATTTTCTCTGGAAATTTTTGGATTTTTTGGGGGGGATTTTCAGGAAATTTTTCGGGGATTTTTATTAATTTTTGTGATTTCTTGTTGAGCTTTTGACATTTTTATTTGAATTTTGGTTTTTTACGTTGCAGCTCTGGGATTTTTAGGATTTTTGGGGATTTTTTTTTGGGATTTTTTGGGGATTTTTTATTAATTTTTGTGGTTTCTGTTGAGCTTTTTGGGTTTCTGAATTTTGGGTTTTTGCTTTGGATTTTTAAGATTTTTTGGGGGCATTATCAGGGATTTTTTGGGGATTTTTTATTTTGTAGATTTTTGTTGAGTTTTGGGGATTTTTGTTTGAATTTTGGGTTTTTACGTTGAAATTTTGGGATTTTTTGGGGTTTTTTTGACATTTCGGCAGTTTTTTCGGAGTTTTTATGATTTTTTCCTGAATTTTTGGGATTTTTGTTGGAGTTTGGGAACTTCTCCTGGAATTTTTAAGATTTTGGAATTTTTCTTAGGATTTTGTTATTTTTGTTGGCATTTTTGGTATTTTTCCCGAAATTGTAGGAGTTCCACTTTAATTTTTGGGAATGTTTTGGGGAGGATTTTTATGATTTTTTCGGTCCCAATTTTGTAGAATTTCCAGAAGAATTTTTACAATTTTTTTTTTACGTTTTTGGGATTTTTTTTCCTGTGAGTTTTAGAGTTTTTTCCTTGAATTTTTATGATTTTCCTTTAAATTTTTTGTGGAGTTTTTTTTTTGTTTGTTTTTTGGGTGTTTTCATGCAATTTTTTAAATTTTTCTTTTTTTTAAAATTTATTTTTCTAATTTTTAGCATTTGCTGTGGAATTTTGGGAATTTTTTTTCCAGAATTCTTGTGGTTTTTTATTGAATTTCTGCAATTTTTCCTGAAATTTTTGGGTTTTTCTTGGAATTTGGGGTTTTTCCTTGGAATTTTTTGGAATTTCACCCCAAAAATCCCAAAATTTGGGAATTCAAACCCAAAATTCCCAATCCTGACCCCAAAATTTCATTTTTTCACCCCAAAGCAGCCCCAGGAGGAGCCCAAGGAGCCCAAAAAGGACAGCGGCAGCAGGTGAGCAAATTCGGGGAAATTTGGGAATTTTTGGGGAAAATTTGGGAATTTTTGGGGAAAATTTGGGAATTTTGGGAATTTAGAGTTTTTTGGGGGAAATTTTAGGGAATTTTTTGGCATAACTTGGGGAATTTTTCAGGAAATTTTGGGGAATTTTGGTGATTTTTGGGAATTTTTAAAGATTTTTTTGTATTTAATTTGGGGGAAACCTTAGGAATTTTGGGGGAATTGGGAAAACAGGGAATTTTTAAAGGAATTTTGGGGATTTTTCAGGGAATTTTGGGTGAATTTGGGAATTTTTTTTGGGAACTTTGGGGGAATTTGGAATTACGGGTATTTTAGAAATTCTGGGAAAAATTGGGAAGAGTTTTGGGATTTTTTAAAGGAATTTTGGGGAAATTTGGGACAAATTTGGGAATATTTAGGCAAAATTTTGGGATTTTTTTTTTAAATTTGGGGAAATTTTGGGAATTTTTGGGGAAATTTTCGGGAATTGGGACTTTTGGGGATATTTTGGAGAGAATTTTGGGGAAAATTCAGGAAACTTTGGGAGCTTTTTAATGAACTTTGGAGAAATTTGGGAGGAATTTTGGTGATTTTTAGAATTTGGGAAAACTCCCAGGGAATTTTGGAGATTTTTGAGGGAATTTTGGGAGGAATTTGGGAAATTTTGACGATTTTTGGGTGAACTGCAAGAATTTTGGGATTTTTTGGGGAATTTGGGGTAAATTCTGGGGGAATTAAAGGAATTTTGGGGGAAATTTGGGGGAATTATGGAAATTTTGGGGAATTTTTGGAGTCCACGTGAAATTTTAATGTTGCCGTGTAGAATTTTGAGTTAAATTTGTGGAATTTTGGGGAAATCTTGAAGAAAATTCTGGAATCCCAATGGAAATTTTTGATTTTTTCCCAAATTTCCTGAAATTTTCTCCAAATTTTCCAGAATTTTCTGCAAATTTCCCCAAATTTCTTCCAAATTTTCCCAAATTTTGTGTTTTTTCCCCAATTTCGCAGCCGCAAGAAGCGCAGCCGCAGTCGGAGCCGCGAGCACAGACACAGGTGAGAGAATTCGGAATTTTGGGGGAAATTTGGCAATTTTTGGGCAATTTTGGGCAATTTCGGGGGAAATTCAGTAATTTTTGAGCAATTTTGGTGGAAATTTGGGATAATTTGGGCAATTTTTGAGAGATTTTTGGGGAAAAATTGGGAGTTTTGGGGTAAATTTGGGGAATATTTTGGTAATTTGGGGAATTTTTTTTTAATTCAGCAATTTTTTTGTAATTTTGGGAGAAATTTGGTAATTTTGGGGGAGATTTTGGTGTTTTGGGGAATTTTTAAGAGTTTTTTGGGGTTTTTTGGGCTGAAAATTTTGGATTTTGTTATTTTCTGAATGCAGCCACAATTTGGGCTGAAATTTTGGCATTTTGGATTGAAATTTTGGGATTTTGGGCTGAAATTCCCAGATTTTCACTGATTTTGCTTAGAATTCTTTGGGATTTTGGGTTGAAATTCTGCAATTTTGGAGGATTTTACTGTTTAGTGAATTTTGTGCCAAAATTCGTTAATTTTGGTCTGAAATTCCAGGATTTTAACTGATTTTGATCAGAGTTTTCTCAGGTTTTCACCAGTTTTGTTTGGGATTTTTTGGGATTTGGGAATTTTTTGGGTTGAAATCTCAGAATTTTGGAATTTTTATGATTTCCTAGTCGTAGTTTGGGCTGAAATTTACGGATTTTTATCAATTTTGTTCTGGATTTTTCGCATTTTCGGCCGATTTCGCTCGGGATTTTTTGGGATTTGGCTTTTTTTGGGCTGAATTTTCAGAATTTTGGGTCAGATTTTTGATAATTTGTGATTTTCCTGCCACAGCTATGACTGGGAATGTGATTGGAGCTGAAATTTATGAATTTTGGGATGAAATTTCAGCATTTCGGCCGCGATTCCTTTGATTTTTGGCCAATTTCACTCGGGATTTTTTGGGATTTGGGGTTTTTTGGGCTGAATTTTCAGAATTTTGGGTCAAATTTTTGGGATTTTGTTTATTTCCAGCCGCAGCCGTGAGCGGGAGCGGCGCCGGCACAGCCGCAGCCACAATTTGGGCTCAAAATGGGGAATTTTGGCCAATTTCACTCGGGATTTTTTTGAATTTGGGGTTTTTTGGGTTAAAATTTCAATAGTTTGGGTTAAATTTTTGATATTTTGTGATTCTCCATCCATAGCCGTGACCAGGAGCACAACTTGGGCTGAAATTCGGGGATTTTGGGCTGAATTCTGCGTATTTTTGGCTGATTTTGCTCGGGATTTTTTTGAATTTTGGCTGATTTCACTAAGGATTTTTTGGAATTTGGGGTTTTTTGGGCTGAATTTTCAGAATTTTGGGTCAGATTTTTGATATTTTGTGATTTTCCAGCCACAGCCGTGACCGGGAGCGGCGCCGGCACAGCCGCAGCCACAATTTGGGCTCAAAATTGGGAATTTTGGCTGTGATTTCTTTGATTTTTGGCCAATTTCACTTGGGATTTTTTGGGATTTGAGGTTTTTTGGGCTGAATTTTCAGAATTTTGGGTTAAATTTTTGGTATTTTATGATTTTCCAGCCATAGCCGTTACCAGGAGCACAACTTGGGCTGAAATTCGGGGATTTTGGGCTGAATTCTCCGTATTTTGGCTGATTTTGCTCGGGATTTTTTTGAATTTTGGCTGATTTCACTAAGGATTTTTTGGAATTGAGGTTTTTTGGGCTGAATTTTCAGAATTTTGGGTCAGATTTTTGATATTTTGTGATTTTCCAGCCACAGCCGTGACTGGGAGCGGCGCCGGCGCAGCCGCAGCCACAATTTGGGCTCAAAATGGGGAATTTTGGCCAATTTCACTCGGGATTTTTTTGTCTCTGAGGTTTTTTGGGCTGAATTTTCAGAATTTTGGGTTAAATTTTCCATATTTTGTTTATTTCCAGCCGCAGCCGTGAGCGGGAGCGGCGCCGGCGCAGCCGCAGCCACAATTTGGGCTCAAAATGGGGAATTTTGGCCAATTTCACTCGGGATTTTTTGGGATTTGGGGTTTTTTGGGCTGAACTTTCAGAATTTTGGGTTAAATTTTTGGGATTTCGGTGTTTTCCAGCCGCAGCCGTGACCGGGAGCGGCGCCGGCGCAGCCGCAGCCACAATTTGGGCTCAAAATTGGGAATTTTGGCCAATTTCACTCGGGATTTTTTTGTCTCTGGGGTTTTTTGGGCTGAATTTTCAGAATTTTGGGTCAAATCTTCCATATTTTCTCATTTTCCAGCCGCAGCCGTGACCGGGAGCGGCGCCGGCGCAGCCGCAGCCACAATTTGGGCTCAAAATTGGGAATTTTGGCCAATTTCACTCGGGATTTTTTTGTCTCTGAGGTTTTTTGGGCTGAATTTTCAGAATTTTGGGTCAAATTTGTGATATTTTATGATTCTCCAGCCGCAGCCATGACCAGGAGCACAACTTGGGCTGAAATTCGGGGATTTTGGGCTGAATTCTCCGTATTTTGGCTGATTTTGCTCGGGATTTTTTTGAATTTTGGCTGATTTCACTCAGGATTTTTTGGAATTTAGGTTTTTTGGGCTGAATTTTCAGAATTTTGGGTCAGGTTTTTGATATTTTGGTGTTTTCCAGCCGCAGCCGTGACCGGGAGCGGCGCCGGCACAGCCGCAGCCACAATTTGGGCTCAAAATGGGGAATTTTGGCCAATTTCACTCAGGATTTTTTTGTCTCTGAGGTTTTTTGGGCTGAATTTTCAGGATTTTGGGTTAAATTTTTGGGATTTCGGTGTTTTGCAGCCGCAGCCGTGACCGGGAGCGGCGCCGGCGCAGCCGCAGCCGCGATCGGCGCAGTCGGCACCGCAGCCGCAGCCGCGAGAGGAGGAGGAGCCGCAGCCGAGAGCGGCGCAGCCGCGAGGACAGGGCGCGGTGAGAGCGGAAATTGGGGCGAAAAACACAGATTTTGGGAAAAAACGGGAAATTTAGGGGAAAAATGGAGCTTTGGGGAAAAAAATGGAGTTTTTAGGAGAAAAAATGGAGTTTTTAGGAGAAAAAATGGAGTTTTTAGGAGAAAAAAATGGAGTTTTTAGGAGAAAAAATGGAGTTTTTAGGAGGAAAAATTGAGTTTTTAGGAGAAAAAATTGAGTTTTTAGGAGAGAAAAAAGGAGTTTCTGGAGGAAAAAAATGGAGTTTTTAGGAGAAAAAAATGGAGTTTTTTAGGAGAAAAAAATGGAGTTTTTAGGAGAAAAAATGGAGTTTTTAGGAGAAAAAATGGAGTTTTTAGGAGAAAAAATGGAGTTTTTGGAGGAAAAAAATGGAGTTTTTAGGAGAAAAAATGGAGTTTTTAGGAGAGAAAAACGGAGTTTTTGGAGGAAAAAAATGGAGTTTTTAGGAGGAAAAATGGGATTTTTAGGAGAAAAAGTGGGGAAAATGGGAGAAAAAATGAAGATTTTGGAAGGAAAAATGAGGTTTTTAGGCAGAAAAATGGAGTTACTAGAGGAAAAAAACTGAGTTTTTAGGAGAAAAAAATGGAGTTTTTAGGGGAAAAAATGGAGTTTTTAGGAGGAAAAAATGGAGTTTTTAGAGGAAAAAATGGAGTTTTTAGGAGAAAAAAATGGAGTTTTTAGGAGAAAAAATGGAGTTTTTAGGAGAAAAAAATGGAGTGTTTAGGAGAAAAAATGGAGTTTTTAGGAGAAAAAAATGGGGTTTTTAGGAGAAAAAAAATGGAGTTTTTAGAAAGAAAGTACGATTTTTTAGGAGAAAAAAGTGGGATTTTTAGAAAAAAACTGAGTTTTTGGAAGGGAAAATGAGAAATCTGAGTGAAAAAATGGAGTTTTTGGGAAAAAATACTGAGAAAATATGGAGATTCTAGGAGAAAGAGTGGAGTTTTTAAGAAAAAGGAGTTTTTAGGAGAAAAAAGAGTTTAGAAGAAAAAATTGAGGTTTTTTGGGACAAAAAATGGAGTTTTTAGAACAAAAAAATGGAGTGTTTGGGGAAGAAAATGGAGTTTTTAGGGGAAAAAGTGGGGGGTTTAGGGAAAAAAACAAAAAAATGGGATTTTTGGGAAAAGAAGAATTTGGAGTTTTGGGGAAAAAGATGGAGTTTGTCGGAGAAAAAATGGAAAAAAATGAAAAAAAAATGTGAATTTGTGGAGAAAAAAGTGTTGTGGCCACGAGGGCAGGGCAAGGTGAGAGGGAAAAATTGGGAGGAAAACGGAGATTTTTGGGAAAAATGAGATTTTAGGGAGAAAAAATGAGATTTTGGGGAGGAAAAATGGAGTTTTTAGGAGAAAAATAGCATTTTTGGGGAAAACATTGGATTTTGGGGAGAAAAAAGTGTTTTTGCGAGAAAAGAATGGATTTTGGGGGTGGAAAATGGAGATTTTGGGGGAAAAAATGGGATTTTTTGGGGGAAAATGGGATTTTTTGGGGGAAAAATGGAATTTTTGGGGGAAAAATGGGATTTTTTGGGGGAAAAAATGGGATTTTTTGGGAAAAAATGGGATTTTTGGGAGGGAAAGGTGAGGTTTCGGGAGATAAAACGGAGTTTTTAGGAGGAAAAATGGAGATTTTGGCTGAAAAAAATGGAGTTTCAAGGGGGAAAAATGGTGTTTTTATGAGGAGAAAAAATGGAGGAATTCACACCAAAAAAACCTCAAAGCTGTGGAGGAAATTTTGAATTTTGGGGGAGCAAAAAAAGAGAAAATTCTGGAAGAAACTGCAAAATTTCTCCCAAAAAATCAGTATTTTTTTGGGGGGAAAAAAAGGAAAATTCGTGAAATAAATGGAATTTTTGATAAAAGCTTTGAATTTCTTGGAAAAAATATGGAATTTTGAGATTTTTCCCCAATTTTGTGTCTCAGGCGCCGCTTTGGGCACAGCAAGAGTCCTCTGTACCGAGAGAAGAGCCCGGGCAGGTGAGAGTTGGGAAAAAAACGGAGATTTTGGGAAAAATTGGGAATTTTCGGGGGAAATTGTGATTTTTGGGGGGAAAATTGAGAATTTTTGGGGGAAAGTTTGGAGTTTTTGGGGAAAAATTGGGAATTTTCAGGGGGAAATTGTGATTTTTGGGGGGGAAAATTGAGAATTTTTGGGAAAAAAACGGAGATTTTGGGAAAAAATTGGGAATTTTCGGGGGAAATTGTGATTTTTGGGGGGAAAATAGAGAATTTTTGGGGGAAAGTTTGGAGTTTTTGGGGAAAAATTGGGAATTTTCAGGGGAAAATTGTGATTTTTGGGGGGAAAATTGAGAATTTTTGGGAAAAAGTTCGGAGATTTTGGGGGAAAATTGGCCGTTTTAAAGGAAAAAAACCCGGGAATTTCGGGGGGAAAATTTTGGGTTTTTTTGGGGGAATTTTGGGGGAAATTCACATTCCAGGTGTGTCTCACCTGTCCATGGAACTTTTGGGTCATTTTACCTCAATTTTGGGTTTATTTTGAGCCTTTTTAGGTCAATTCTGCGTCAATTTTTTTCTATTTCGGTGCCATTTTTTGGGATTTTTTCCGGATTTTTTTTGGGGAATTTTTGGGAATTCTGTCTTCAGGTGTTTCTCACCTGTTCAGGAATCCTTCCATTTCTTTTTCCTCAATTTTGGGTTTATTTTGAATACTTTTAGGTCAATTTTGGAGTCATTTTGAGCTATTTTGTTTAATTTTTTGGTTATTTTTGCACTGTTTTTAGCCAATTTTTTGCAATTTTTTTGGGATTTTTTTGGGAATTTTGGGAATTGCGACTCCAAATATTTCTCACCTGTCCAGGGATCTTTCCTGTCTGTTTGAGCTCCGTTTTGGGTCAATTTTGCCTAATTTTGAGCTGTTTTGTTCCATTTTTTATTTATTTCTGAACCGTTTTTTACGATTTTTTGGGGATTTTTTGGGGGGAATTTTGGGAAATTCTCACTCCAGGTGTGTCTCACACGCTCAGGTAACCTTTGGGTCAATTTAGCTTTATTTTTAATTGCTTTTGATCAATTTTGAGCCGTTTTGGGTCCATTTTGATCCATTTTTTAGCTTTTTTTGCACTGTTTTCTACAAATTTTCCAGATTTTTTTGGGGGAATTTTGGGATTTTTGGGGGGAATTTTTGGGAATTCTGACTCCAGGTATTTCTCACCTGTGCACGGAATTTTTGGGTCAGTTTTAGGTCAATTTTTACCAAGTTTGGGTTCATTTTGGTCAATTTTTGAGCTATTTCGGCGCCGTTTTTTGCAATTTTCATGCAATTTTTTGGGGTTTTTTTTGGGGAATTTCGGGGAATTTCAGGAATTCTCAATCCAGGTGTTTCTCACCTGCCCAGGAATATTTTATCTTAATTTGAGCTCCATTTTGGGTCAATTTTGAGCCATTTTGAGCCATTTTAACCAATTTTTGAGCTATTTCTGCGCCATTTTTTGCAATTTTCATGCAATTTTTTGGGGATTTTTTGGGGAATTTCGGGAATTTCGGGGGAAATTCTCACTCCAGGTGTTTTTCCAAGCCCAGGGAGCCTCTGGGGTCGCTGAGCCCCGAGGAGCGAGAGGTTTTGGGTCCATTTTGGTCAATTCTTGAGCTATTTCGGCGCCGTTTTTTGCGATTTTCGTGCAATTTTTTGGGGATTTTTTTGGGAATTTCAGGAAATTTTGGGGGAAATTCACATTCCAGGTGTTTCTCATGTGTCCAGGGATCTTTCATGTCTATTTGAGCTCTGTTTTGTGTCAATTTTGAGCCATTTTGAGCCATTTTAATCAATTTTTTAGCTATTTTGGTGCCGTTTTTTGCAATTTTCATGCAATTTTTTGGGGATTTTTTTTGGAATTTCGGGGAATTTCAAGAATTCTGACTCCAGGTGTTTCTCATTTGCCCAGGAATATTTTATCTTAATTTGAGCTCCATTTTGGGTCAATTTTGAGCCATTTTGAGCCATTTTAACCAATTTTTGAGCTATTTTTGCGCCGTTTTTTGCAATTTTCATGCAATTTTTTGGGGATTTTTTTGGGGATTTTTGGGAAATTTTGGGAATTCTCAATCGAGGTGTTTGTCACCTGTCCAGGGATCTTTCATGTCTATTTGAGCTCTGTTTTGTGTCAATTTTGAGCCATTTTGAGCCATTTTGGTCAATTTTTTAGCTATTTCGGCGCCGTTTTTTGCAATTTTCATGCAATTTTTTGGGGATTTTTTTGGGGAATTTCGAGAATTTTGGGGGAAATTCACATTCCAGGTGTTTCTCACCTGCCCAGGAATATTTTATCTTAATTTGAGCTCCATTTTGTGTCAATTTTGAGCCATTTTGAGCCATTTTAACCAATTTTTGAGCTATTTTCGCACTTTTTTTTGCAATTTTTTTGGGGATTTTTTTGGGAATTTCGGGAATTTTGGGGGAAATTCACATTCCAGGTGTTTCTCACCTGCCCAGGGAGCCTCTGGGGTCGCTGAGCCCCGAGGAGCGAGAGGTTTTGGGTCCATTTTGGTCAATTCTTTAGCTATTTCGGTGCTGTTTTTTGCAATTTTCATGCAATTTTTTCGGGATTTTTTTGGGGAATTTCGGGAAATTTCGGGAATTCTCACTCCAGATGTTTTTCTGTGCCCAGGGATCTTTCGTGTCTATTTGAGCTCCATTTTGGGTCAGTTTTGAGCCATTTTATTCAATTTTTGAGCTATTTCGGTGCCGTTTTTTGCAATTTTCATGCAATTTTTTGGGGATTTTTTTTGGAATTTCGGGGAATTTCAAGAATTCTGACTCCAGGTGTTTCTCATTTGCCCAGGAATATTTTATCTTAATTTGAGCTCCATTTTGGGTCAATTTTGAGCCATTTTAACCAATTTTTGAGCTATTTCGGCGCCGTTTTTTGCAATTTTCATGCAAATTTTTTGGGATTTTTTTGGGGAATTTCGGGAAATTTCGGGAATTCTCACTCCAGATGTTTTTCTGTGCCCAGGGATCTTTCGTGTCTATTTGAGCTCCATTTTGGGTCAGTTTTGAGCCATTTTATTCAATTTTTGAGCTATTTCGGCGCCGTTTTTTGCAATTTTCATGCAAATTTTTTGGGATTTTTTTGGGGAATTTCGGGAAATTTCGGGAATTCTCACTCCAGGTGTTTCTCACCTGCCCAGGGAGCCGCTGGGGTCGCTGAGCCCCGAGGAGCGCGACGCGCGCACCGTGTTCTGCATGCAGCTCGCCGCGCGCATTCGGCCGCGCGACCTCGAGGATTTCTTCTCCGCCGTCGGCAAGGTCAGGAAAATAACGAAATTTGGGAGTTTCTACCCAAAAAAATACCTGGGGTGGGATCCTTGAAAATTAAAAAAAAAAAAAAAAGTGAAAAATGAGAAAAGAATGGGAAAAAAAGGGAAAGAGTCGGCCCAAAAATGAAGAAAAAAACTAAAAAATATTTACTAGAAGAGAAAAAAAGTTGTTTAAAAAGTCCTGAAATTTAAAAGAAAAAAATCCGAGAGAAAGTGAAAAAAAGTGGGAAAAACGGAAAGAAAAGTTTCCCAAAAATTGGGGAAAATCCCCTGAAAGATTCCTAAAAAAGAAAAAAAAAAAAAAAACCTGAATCGCAGAGAAATTGTAAAAAATAGAAAAAAAACTCCAAAAAGTTTAAACAGAAATGTGCCGAAAAATGGGGGGAAAAAAAAAAAATCGCAGAGAAATTGGGAAAAAAAAACCCAAAAAAACCTGAAAAAATGGAAGGTCTGAGCAAAACCGAAGAAAGAAAACAGAAATTAGAAGGAATTCCCAAAAAACCAAAAAAAAAAATCCAGAAATGGCCAGGCGACCTTGAGGATTTCTTTTCCACTGTCAGGAAGGTCAGGAAAATAACGAAATTCATTGATTTCAACCCAAAAAATTACCTGGGGTGGGATCCCTGAAAATTTGAAAAAAAAAATGGAGAAAATCCGTTGGAAAATGAGGGAAAAAAATGGAAAAAATTCTATGGAAAACGAAGGAAAAGTGGAAATAAATTGTAGGGAAAAAGAAAAAAAAAATCGAGGGGAAGTGGTGAAAAAATTGTAGAAAAATGGCCCAAAAATCCCTGCAGAAATTTGTGGAAGAGTAAAAAATATTTATCCCAAAAATTGCAGAAAAATCTAGAATTCCTGAAATTTTTCAGAAATATTTTGTAAAATTCTGAGGGAAATGTAAAAAGAAGAAAAGAAAAAAAAAGGTTTCGAGAAATTTCCCAAAGATTGGTGAAAAATAAGAAGAAAATGTTGGGGAAATGGAAGAAAAGTTCTTAAAAATTTTGTAAAAATAAAATTTGGGAATGAGCTTGGAATAGCCGCGGGACCTCGAGGATTTCTCCTTAGCCGTCGGCAAGGTCAGGAAAATATTAAAATTTCAGAGTTTTTACCCAAAAAATGACTCGGAATGGGATTGGGGGGAATTTTTTACAAAAAACCTGAAAAAAATCTGTTGAAAAATGGAGGAAAAATGGAAAAAATTGTGTGGAACGTGAGGAAAAAAACCAAAAATATTGTTATTTTAAAAAAAAAAAAATCCAAAAAATCCCAGAATTAAAGAAAAAGAGCAGAAAATGAAAAAATATCTCAAAAAAATTAAAAAAAATCTAAAAGTTGGAGAAAATGCCCTGAAAAATCCCTTAAAAAAAGGAAAAAAACTTAATGAAGAATTGCAGAGAAATTGGGAAAAATAGAAAAAAAAACTCCAAAAAATTTAGAAAGAAATGTGCTGAAAAACGGGAAAAAAAAATCCCCAAAAATCCCAGTCAGTCGAAAAAATTGAAGAAAAATAGAGAAAACACAAAAAAAAATACACAAAAAATCGAAAAAAAAAATTAAAAAAATTCTAAAAATCTCTCAAAAAATTTCAAAAAAAATACCCCAAAAAACTGTTTCAAAACTCTCTAAAAATCCCCAAAAATGTTGAATTTTTTGGGTTTTGGGTGTGCGACGTGCAGATCATCTCGGACCGGAACAGGCACAAAAAACTCTGAAAAAACTGTGGAAAAAATAAAAACAAAATCTGGAAAAAATGGAAAAAAAATCGAAAAAATTTCAGAGAAAGTCAAGAAAAAACTTTGAGAACTCAAAAAAAATGTTCGAAAAACATTTCGAAAAAATTGAAGAAAAATAGAGGAAAAACCAAAAAAAAAGCACGAGAAATCGGAAAAAAAAATTTAAAAAAAAATTCTAAAAATAAAAAAAAAAAATTAAAAAAAATTCTAAAAATAAAAAAAAAAAATTCAAAAAAAATTCTAAAAATCCCTCAAAAATTTTTCAAAAAATACCCAAAAAAACTGTTTTGAAACTCTGTAAAAATCCCCAAAAATGCTGAATTTTTTGGGTTTCAGGTGCGCGACGTGCGGATCATCTCGGACCGGAACAGGCACAAAAAACTCTAAAAAAACTGTGGAAAAAATAAAAACAAAATCTGTAAAAAATAGAAAAAAAATTGAAAAAAATTCAGAGAAAGTCAAGAAAAAACTTCGAGAACTCAAAAAAATGTTTGAAAAACATTTCGAAAAAATTGAAGAAAAATAGAGGAAAAACCAAAAAAAAAAGCACGAGAAATACGAAAAGAAAAAATTTAAAAAAAAATTCTAAAAATAAAAAAAAAAAATTAAAAAAAAATTCTAAAAATCCCTCAAAAAATTTTCAAAAAATACCCAAAAAAACTGTTTTGAAACTCTGTAAAAATCCCCAAAAATGCTGATTTTTTTTGGTTTAGGTGCGCGACGTGCGGATCATCTCGGACCGGAACTCGCGGCGCTCCAAGGGCATCGCCTACGTGGAGTTCTGCGAGATCCAATCGGTGCCGCTGGCCATCGGCCTGACCGGGCAGCGCCTGCTGGGCGTGCCCATCATCGTCCAGGCCTCCCAGGTGAGGTCCCCCAAATTTGGGGGATTTTTTGGGAATTTTTCCCATTTTTTTCCGATTTTTTTTTCGATTATTTTCTGATTTTTTCCGATTTTTTCTGATTTTTTTTCAATTTTTTTCCGATTTTTTTCTGATTTTTTTCCGATTTTTTTCCGATTTTTTTCTGATTTTTTTAGAATTTTTTTTCGATTTTTTTTTGTTTTTTTAAAATTTTTTTTCGATTTTTTTCCGATTTTTTTTTTGATTTTTCCTGCAATTTTTTTTGGATGTTTGGTGATCGGCAGCGCTTGCTGGGCGTGCCCATCATCGTCCAGGCCTCCCAGGTGAGCCCTCCAAAATTTGGGGATTTTTTGGGAATTTTTGGGGAATTTTTTGGGAATTTTTCCCTTTTTTTTCTGATTTTTTTCGATTTTTTTTTCGATTTTTTTTCGATTTTTTAAAAATTTTTTCCGATTTTTTTTCGATTTTTTCCCAATTTTTTCCTGATTTTTTTTTTTTTCCGATTTTTTTTTCGAATTTTTTCCGATTTTTTTTGATTTTTTCGATTTTTTTTTTTTTTTCCCGATTTTTTCTCGATTTTTTTGGGGTTTTTTTTGGTTTTTTTGTGATCTGCTAGCGCCTGCTGGGCGTGCCCATCATCGTCCAGGCCTCCCAGGTGAGCCCTCTGAAATTTGGAGATTTTTTGGGAATTTTACCCTTTTTTTTTCGATTTTTTTTCGATTTTTTTCCAATTTCTTTCCGATTTTTTTTCGATTTTTTTCCGATTTTTTTCCGATTTTTTTCCGATTTTTTTTTCTATTTTTCCTGCAATTTTTTTTGGATGTTTGGTGATCGGCAGCGCTTGCTGGGCGTGCCCATCATCGTCCAGGCCTCCCAGGTGAGCGTTTGGGGAAATTCGGGAATTTTGGGGAATTTTTACGATTTTTTTCCGATTTTTTTCCGATTTTTTTTCGACTTTTTTTTTTTTTTTTTCGATTTTTTTTCAATTTTTTTTCAATTTTTTTTCAGTTTTTTTTTTCGATTTTTTTTTTATTTTTTTCCGATTTTTTTTCGATTTTTTACGGGTTTTTTTTCCATTTTTTTCTGATTTTTCTTCCATTTTTTTCTATTTTTTCTAAATTTTTTTCCGATTTTTTAAAAATTTTTTTCGATTTTTTGGGATCTTTTGTGATCGGTGGTGCCTGCTGGGCATGCCCATCATCGTCCAGGCCTCCCAGGTGAGTGCTCTGAAATTTGGGCATTTTTTGGGAATTTTTCCGGGTTTTTTTCGTTTTTTTTTTTTATTTTTTTCCGATTTTCTTTCGATTTTTTTCCGATTTTTTTCAATTTTTTTTCAATTTTTTTTTCAATTTTTTTTCGATTTTTTTTCGATTTTTTCCCGATTTTTTTCGATTTTTTCTGGTTTTTTTTCCGATTTGTTTCGAATTTTTTTTCGATTTTTTTTTTTTTTTGTTTTTTTTTTTTTTTTTCCGATTTTTTTTCGAATTTTTTCCAATTTCTTTCCGATTTTTTTTTTATTTTTTTCGATTTTTTAAAAAATTTTTTCGGTTTTTTCCCGATTTTTTTCGATTTTTTTTTCGATTTTTTTCGATTTTTTTTTTATTTTTTCCGATTTTTTTTTCCGATTTTTTTTTCACTGATTTCCACCATTTTTTCACCGATTTTCACCATTTTCCCACCAATTTTCACCATTTTCCCACCAATTTTCCCCATTTTTTCACTGATTTCCACTATTTTTCCACCAATTTTCACTATTTTTTCACCAATTTCCACCATTTTTCCACTGATTTCCACCATTTTTCCACCAATTTTCACCATTTTTTCACCGATTTCCACCATTTCTTCACGGATTTTCACCATTTTTTCCCCAATTTCCACCATTTTCCCACTGATTTCCACCATTTTTTCACCAATTTCCACTATTTTTCCACCGATTTCCACCATTTTTCCACCAATTTTCCCCATTTTCCCACCAATTTTCCCCATTTTTTCACCGAATTTCACCATTTTTCCACCAATTTCCACCATTTTTTCACCGATTTTCACCATTTTTTCACCGATTTTCACAATTTTTTTACTGTTTTTCACCATCTTTTCACCGATTTTCACCATTTTTTCTCTGATTTTCGCCATTTTTTCACCAATTTCCACCTTTTTTTTGCTGTTTTCCACCATTTTTCCACCGATTTTCCACTATTTTTCCACCAATTTTCACCATTTTTTCACCAATTTTCACGATTTTGTCACCGATTTTCCCCATTTTTTCACCGATTTTTGTCATTTTTTCACCAATTTCCCCCATTTTTTGACCGATTTTCCCCATTTTTTCACCGTTCTTCCCCATTTTTTCGCCCTTTTTTTGGGAAATTTCTGGAAATTATTTTAAAATCTGAATTTTTCTCCCCCAGGCCGAGAAGAACCGTCTGGCGGCGATGGCGGCGCCCCTGCAGAAGGGCTCGGGAGGCCCCGTGCGGCTCTACGTCGGCTCCCTGCACTGCAACATCACCAAGGAGATGCTGCGCGGCATCTTCGAGCCTTTCGGCAAGGTCAGCAGCGCGGGAATTTGGGGGATTTTGGGGGGAATTTTGAGAAATTTTTGGGAATTTTTTGGGAATTTTTTGGGAGTTTTTTGGGAACTTTTTGGGATTTTTTTCGATTTTTTTCGGATTTTTTTCGATTTTTTTTCGGATTTTTTTCTATTTTTTTTCGATTTTTTTTCAGGATTTTTTGAGGATTTTTTTGGGATTTTTTTCGATTTTTTTCAAATTTTTTTCAAATTTTTTTCTGATTTTTTTCTGATTTTTTTCAAAATTTTTTGATTTTTTTCTGATTTTTTTCTGATTTTTTTCCTGATCCTCGATCCCTTTGGGAAGGTCAGAAACACGGGAGTTCGGGGGGATTTTGGGGGGAATTTTTGGGAATTTTTTTGGAATTTTTTGGGAATTTTTTGGGATTTTTTTCGGGATTTTTTGGGATTTTTTTCTGGTTTTTTTCTGATTTTTTTCAAAATTTTTTCGATTTTTTGAGGATTTTTTTGGGATTTTTTTCTGATTTTTTCCAAATTTTTATTCTGATTTTTTTCGATTTTTTTCGATTTTTTCCTGATTTTTTTCCTGATCTTCGAGCCCTTCGGGAAGGTCAGAAACACGGGAGTTTGGGGGAATTTTGGGGAATTTTTTTGGAAATTTTTGGGTATTTTTTGCGATTTTTTTCAGGATTTTTTGGGGATTCTTTTCGGGTTTTTTTTTTGCTTTTTTTTAGGTTTTTTTTCAGTATTTTTTTCTGATTTTTTTCAATTTTTTTTTAAAATTTTTTTCTGATTTTTTCTGATTTTTTCGTTCATCTTTGAGCCTTTCAGGAAGGTCAGAAACACGGGAGTTTGGGGAAATTTTTGGGGAATATTTTTGGAAATTTTTGGCAATTTTTGGCTATTTTTTTCAGGACTTTTTGGGGATTTTTTTCTGATTTTTTTCTGATTTTTTTCAATTTTTTTTCGATTTTTTTCTGATTTTTCCTATGAATTTTGGGTTAATTTTTCCAAATTTCATGACAATTTCTGCGAATTTTAGCGAATTTTGGGTGAATTTTGATGAATTTTGGGTTAATTTTTACAAATTTTGGGTTAATTTTTACAAATTTTGCGTAGGTTTTTCCAAATTTCTTATCATTTTCTGCAAATTTTAACGAATTTTGGTAATTTTTGATGAATTTTGGGTTGATTTCTCTGAATTTTGGGTTAATTTTTACAAACTTGGGGTCTATTTGTCCAAATTTCTTATCATTTTCTGCAAATTTTAGCAAATTTTGGGTGAATTTTGGGTTCTCTGAATTTTGGGTTAATTTTTACAAATTTTGGGTCAGTTTTTCCAAATTTCATGTCAATTTCTGCGAATTTTAGCGAATTTTGGGTGAATTTTGATGAATTTTGGATTGATTTCTATGGATTTTGGCTTAATTTTTACATATTTTGGGTCAGTTTTTCCAAATTTCGTGTCAATTTCTGTGAATTTTAGTGAATTTTGGGTGAATTTTGATTAATTTTGGGTCAATTTTGATGAATTTTGGGTCGATTTCTATGAATTTTGGGTCGATTTTAATCAATTTTGGGTTAATTTTTACAAATTTGGGGGTAGTTTTTCCTGATTTCATGACAATTTCTGCGAATTTTAGCGAATTTTGGGTGAATTTTGATGAATTTTGGGTGAATTTTGATGAATTTTGGGTCAATTTTGATGAATTTTGGGTCAATTTTAATCAATTTGGGGTCAATTTTTCCAAGTTTTTTATCAATTTCTGCAAATTTTAACGAATTTTGGGTGAATTTTGATGAATTTTGGGTCGATTTTAATCAATTTGGGGTCAATTTTTACAAATTTGGGGTCAATTTTTACGAATTTCATGTCAATTTCTGCGAATTTTAACGAATTTTGGGTGAATTTTGATGAATTTTGGGTCGATTTTAATCAATTTGCGGTCGATTTTTTACAAATTTGGGGTCAATTTTTCCGAATTTCTCATCAATTTCTGCGAATTTTAGCGAATTTTGGGTGAATTTTGATGAATTTTGGTTAATTTTTACAAATTTTGGGTTAATTTTTACAAATTTTGGGGTCAGTTTTTCCAAATTTCGTGTCAATTTCTGCAAATTTTAGCGAATTTTGGGTGAATTTTGATGAATTTTGGGTGAATTTTGATGAATTTTGGGTTGATTTCAATCAATTTTGGGTCAATTTTAATCAATTTGGGGTCGATTTTTACAAATTTGGGTCAATTTTTCTGAATTTCTTATCAATTTCCACGAATTCTAACTGATTTTGGGTGAATTTTGATGAATTTTGGGTCGATTTCTCTGAATTTTGGGTCGATTTTAATCAATTTGGGGTCAATTTTAATCAATTTGGGGTCGATTTCAATCAATTTGGGGTCGATCTTTACAAATTTGGGGTCGATTTTTCCGAATTTCTTATCAATTTCTGCGAATTCTAACGAATTCTGGTGAATTTCTCCGGCAGATCGACAGCATCGTCCTGATGAGAGATCCTGACACAGGCCAGTCCAAGGGCTACGGCTTCATCACCGTGAGTTTGGGGCAAAATCCGGGCATTTTGGGAGGGAAATTTCCAGAAATTTTTGGGGGAATTTTCAGGAATTTTTTCGGAATTTTTCAGGAATTTTTTTCAGAATTTTTGGACAATTTTTTGGTAATTTTGGAGGTTTTTCCAGTTTTTTTTCTAGTTTTCAGCGCGTTTTTTGGGCAATTTTGGGGAAATTTTGGGGAGGGAAATTTCGAGAAGTTCTTGGAAAATTCTGGGGAAAATTCAGGAATTTTTTCGGAATTTTTCAGGGATTTTTTTCAGAATTTTTGGACAATTTTTTGGTAATTTTTGAGGTTTTTCGAGGTTTTTTTTTCTAGTTTTCAGTGAGTTTTTTGGGGAAATTTTGGGGAGGGAAATTTCGAGAAATTTTTGGAAAATTCTGGGGAAAATTCAGGAGTTTTTTTGGAATTTTCCAGGGATTTTTTTCAGAATTTTTGGACAATTTTTTGGTAATTTTTTAGGTTTTTCCATGGTTTTTTTTGTAGTTTTCAGTGGGATTTTTGGGCAATTTTTGGGAATTTTTGGGGGAATTTTCAGGAATTTTTTGGAAATTTTTCAGGAATTTTTCAGGGATTTTTTGGTTTTTTTTTTTGGCGATTTTTGGGGGAATTTTTGAGGAGTTTTATTTTCATTTATTTTCATTTTTCGGGGTTGTTTTGGCAATTTTTGGGAGGAAAATTTCGAGGAATTTTGGGGAAAATCTTGGGGAAATTTTCAGGAATTCTTTGGGAATTTTTCCGGAATTTTTTTTTTTAAATTTTTTGAGAACTTTTTGGTGATTTTTGAGAACTTTTTCACGATTTTTTGGAGAGGATTTTTGGGAATTTTTGGGAGTTTTTTTGGGGAGTTTTCAGAAATTTTCTGGAAATTTTTCAGGAATTTTTGGTTTTTTTTTTTTTTTAATTTTGGGTGGATTTTTTCAACATTTCCAGAGATTTTTTTCGGGAATTTTGAGTAATTTTTCAAAGATTCTTTCAGAAAAATTTCAGAATATTTTTTTTTTAATTTTCCAGAAATTTCCAGAGATTTCTTTTTCTGATTTTTTCCCTAAATCTTTTTTTTTTTTTCACTCCAAAGTCAGTTTTTTTTCCAAAAATTGCTTTTTTTCACCTACAAACACCGTTTTTTCACCATTTTTTCACCTTTTTCCACTTTTTTTTCCCCTACCTGTTCTTACCTGTTCTCAGGTGAGCACAGGTAACCTCGGAATTTTCTAGAAACTCCAATTTTTCACTTTGAAACTCCATTTTTTCCCCAAAATTGCCTTTTTCTTGCCTAGAAATGCTGTATTTTTGTCCTTTTTTTGCCTTTTTTCATCACAATTTCGCCACACCTGTCCCCAGGTGTGCCCAGGTGAGCTCACCTGTCCCGAATTTCAGTCCCAGGAGACCAAATGTGCCATTTTTCCACTTCAAAACTCCATTTTTTTGGCCAAAAATCACCCTTTTTTCACCTTTTTTCATCTTTTTTCACTGGAATTTCGCCACACCTGTCCCCGAGGTGTGCCCAGGTGAGCCCAGGTAACCCCAAAGTGCCCCAAACCGACCAAATTTTGGCTTCAAAACTCCGATTTTCACCCAAAATCGACATTTTCTGGCCTAGAGGCATCACTTCTTTGCCGTTTCTCACTCAGATCTCATTGCACCTGTCCTTACCTGCGCTCAGGTGAGCACAGGTAACCCCAAAATCTCTCAAAAATGTCAATTTTTCGCTTTGACGCTCCTTTTTTTTATCAAAAATTGTTGAGTTTTTAACGGTTTTTTTTAAATTTTTTTCACTAGATTTTTTTTTTTTCTCACCTCTCCTTACCTGTTCCCAGGTGAGCACAGGTAACCTCGAACCTTCCTCGAAACGCTGATTTTCCGCTTTGAAAATCCCTTTTTTCCCAAAAATTGCCATTTTTTTTGCTCACAAACATCGCCTTTTTGCTGTTTTTTTTATTTTTTTCACCAGAGTTCTTTTCTCACCTGTCCTTACCTGTGCTCAGGTGAGCACAGGTGACCCCAAAATCTCCTCAAAATGCCAATTTTCCACTTTGCCGCTCTTTTTTTTATCAAAAATTGTTGAGTTTTTAACGGTTTTTTTTAAATTTTTTTCACTAGGTTTTTTTTTTTTCTCACCTCTCCTTACCTGTTCCCAGGTGAGCACAGGTTACCTCGAGCCTCCCTGAAAACGCTGATTTTCCGCTTTGAAAATCCCTTTTTTCCCAAAAATTGCCATTTTTTTGCTTGCAAACATCGCATTTTTGCCGTTTTTTTGCTTTTTTCACCAGGATTGTTTCTTACCTGTCCTTACCTGTCCCCAGGTGAGCACAGGTAACCTCGAACCTTCCTAAAAACACCGATTTTTCATTTCGAAACTCCATTTTTTTCCCAAAAATCGCCATTTTTTTGCCCAAAAACATCATTTTTTCGCCGTTTTTTCGCCTTTTTTCACCGGAATTACGCCACACCTGTCCCCAGGTGTGCCCAGGTGAGCTCACCTGTCCCCAATCTCAGTTCCAGGAGGCCGCGCCCTGGAGCAGCCGAACGGCTCCGAGCTGTCCCTAAAATCTCATTTTCTCCCCCATTTTTTTTTTTTTTTTAAATTTTCATTTTCCAGGTGTTGCGTGTGCTCACCTGTGCTCAGGTGAGCGCAGGTAACTCCAAAATTCTGCATTTTTATTCCGGAAATTCACTTTTTTCTGAAAACAACCTCATTTTTTCATCCAAAACCTCGGGGTTTTTTCCCTTTTCCTTGCTTTTTCCGCTGAATTTTTTTGTGTTTTTTTTCTTACCTGCGCCCAGGTGAGCACAGGTAACCCCAAAATCTCTCAAAAACGCCAATTTTTTGCTTTGGCGCTCCATTTTTCCCCCAAATCCACCATTTTCCCACCAGAAACGCCGTTTTTTCCCCGTTCTTTCCCCAGATTTTTTCCCACCTGGCCTTACCTGTGCCCAGGTGAGCTCACCTGTCCCCAATCTCAGTCCCAGGAGGCCAAGCGTGCCATTTTTTAGCATCAAAACTCCTTTTTTTTGGCCAAAAATCGCCGTTTCTTCACGATTTCTTCACCTTTTTTCACCAGAATTTTGCCACACCTGTCCCCAGGTGTGCCCAGGTAACCTCACCTGTCCCCAATTTCACTTCCGGGACACCAAATGCGCCATTTTTTCTCTTCAAAACTCCATTTTTTTGGCCAAAAATCACCGTTTCTTCACGATTTTTTCATTTTTTTTCACCAGAATTTCGCCACACCTGTCCCCAGGTGTGCCCAGGTGAGCTCACCTGTCCTCAATTCCAGTTCCAGGAGACCAAATGCACCATTTTTTCCACTTCAAAACTCCATTTTTTTGCTGAAAATCGTGATTTTTTCACCTTTTTTCGCCGGAATTTCGCCGCACCTGCGCCCAGGTGAGCTCACCTGTCCTCACCTGTCCCCATCTCAGTTCCAGGAGGCCGAGTGCGCGCGCCGGGCGCTGGAGCAGCTGAACGGCTTCGAGCTGGCGGGGCGGCCGATGCGCGTGGGGCAGGTGAGCGAGCGCCCCGACGGCTCCAGCGACGTCACCTTCCCCGAGGGCGGGGCCGGCGCACCTGGCGGGGGCGGGGCCACCTGCGGCGACGAGCCCGAGCTGGGCACGGCCGCGGGGAGGCTGCAGCTCATGGCCAAGCTGGCCGAAGGTGAGCGACGCACCTGGGCGCACCTGGGAGGGGTTTTGGGGTCACCTGGGCACACCTGGGAGGGGTTGGGACTCACCTGGGCACACCTGGGAGGGGGTGGGGCACACCTGGGCGCACCTGGGTGGGTCAGGGACACACCTGGGCACACCTGGGAGGGTTGGGACACACCTGGGTGCACCTGGGCACGCCTGGGCGGGGTTTTTGGGATCACCTGGGCACACCTGGGTGCACCTGGGAGGGGTTGGGACACACCTGGGCATACCTGGGAGGGGTTTTGGGATCACCTGGGCACACCTGGGAGGGGTTTTGGGATCACCTGGGCACACCTGGGCACACCTGGGAGGGTTGGACACACTTGGGAGCACCTGGATGGGTCACGGACACACCTGGGCACACCTGGGAGAGGTTTTGGGGTCACCTGGGTGCACCTGAACACACCTGGGCACAGCTGGGAGAGGTTAACACTCATCTCAGGCATATTGGGGACACACCTGGGCACACCTGGGTGACATTAAGAGTCAGTTGGGCACATTGGGAACACACCTGGGCACACCTGGGGACATTAGGAATACACCTGGGCACACCTGGGTGTGCTTGGGACACACCTGAGCACACCTGGGAGAGGTTAAGGCTCACCTGGGGCACATTTGGGACACACCTGGGCACACCTGGAATCATTAGAAATACACTTGGACTCACCTGGATGGGTCCGGGACACACCTGGGCACACCTGGGTGTGCTTGGGACACACCTGGGCACACCTGGGTGAGGTCAGGGACACACCTGGGCACACCTGGATGGGTGAGGGGCACACCTGGAGGGGTCACGGACGCACCTGGGCACACCTGGGTGAGGTCAGAGACACACCTGGGCACACCTGGAGGGGTCAGGGACACACCTGGGCACACCTGGAGGGGTCATGGACACACCTGGGCACACCTGGAGGGGTCAGGGACACACCTGGGCACACCTGGAATCATTGGGAATGCAGTAGGGCATACCTGGATGGGTTTGGGACACACCTGGGCACACCTGGGGACATTAGAAATACACCTGGGCACACCTGGGAGAGGTTTTGGGGTCACCTGGGTGCACCTGAACACACCTGGGCACACCTGGGAGAGGTTAAGGCTCACCTGGGGCACATTTGGGACACACCTGGGCACACCTGGAATCATTAGAAATACACTTGGACTCACCTGGATGGGTCAGGGACACACCTGGGCACACCTGGGTGAGGTCAGGGACACACCTGGATGGGTCAGGGACACACCTGGGCACACCTGTGTGGGGCGGGGCACACCTGGGTGGATTTCAGAATAGCCCAGGTTGGATTTTGGGGTCACTTTGGTCATTTTTGGGGTTCTCGTCTCGGCCCTGCCCCTCCAGGTGTGCTCCAGGTGTGAGTTTTGGGTCAATTTTGGTGTAATTTTTAGCATTTTTGGGGTTTTTAAGTCAGATTTCGGGGTTTTTGGGGTCCCTGAATCCAAATTTTGGGGTGAATTTTCCTAATTTTGGGTTTTAAGCTCCCCCCCCCCACTCAGGTGTGATTTTACACGAATTTTGGTGTTTCTAACTCAAATTTTTGGTGTTTTTTGGTGTAATTTTTGTGGTTTTTGGGATGAATTTTTGGGTTTTGGGGTCTCTGAATCCAAATTTTGGGATAAATTTCCCAAATTTTGGGGAAAACTTCCCAAATTTTGGGGTAAATTTCCCAAGTTTTGGGGTAAATTTCCCAAATTTTGGGATGAATTTCCCAAATTTTGGGGTAAATTTCCCAAATTTTTGGGTTTTAGGCTCGGGGCTGACCCTCCCCGCCCCCGCCCAGGTGTGTCCCAGGTGTCATTTTGGGATTTTCCACTCAGATTTTTGTGGATTTTGGGTATTTTTAGGGTAGGTTTTTGGGATTTTGGGGTTTTTGGGGTCGCAGATTCTGAATTTTGGGGTGAATTTCCCAAATTTTGGGATTTCAGGCTCGGGGCTGACCCTCCCCGCCCCCGCCCAGGTGTGTCCCAGGTGTCATTTGGGGATTTTTCACTCAGATTTTTGTGGATTTTGGGTTTTTTTAGGGCAGATTTTTGGGATTTTGGGGTTTTTGGGGTCGCAGATTCTGAATTTTGGGGTGAATTTTCCAAATTTTGGGATTTCAGGCTCGGGGCTGACCCTCCCCGCCCCCGCCCAGGTGTGTCCCAGGTGTCATTTTGGGATTTTCCACTCAGATTTTTGTGGATTTTGGGTATTTTTAGGGTAGATTTTTGGGATTTTGGGGTTTTTGGGGTCACAGATTCTGAATTTTGGGTTAATTTTGGTGAATTTTGGGTTCCAGGCTCGGGGCTGACCCTCCCCGCCCCCGCCCAGGTGTGTCCCAGGTGTCATTTTGAGCTAATTTCGTGTATTTTTTAGGTTTTTTGGGTTTCCAACTCAGATTTTTTCAGGGATTTTTGGGATTTTGGGGTTTTTGGGGTCGCAGATTGTGAATTTTGGGGTAATTTCGGTGAATTTTGGGTATTTCAGGCTCGGGGCTGACCCTCCCCGCCCCCGCCCAGGCTGCTCTCCAGCAGCTCAATGGAGCTCTGACCCCCCTGGGGGGGCTCAACCCCGCGGCCCTCACAGGTAACCCAAATTTGGGAAATTTGGGGAAATTTGGGAAGAATTCAGGAAATCTGGGGGAATTTGTGTGAAATTGAGGGAAATTTTGGGGAAATTGGGGGAAAATTGGGGGAAATTTGGGGGAATTCACGGGAAATTTGGAGGAAATTCGGGAAATTTCGGGGAAACTTGGGGGAATTTGTGTGAAATTTGGGGAAATTTGGGGAAAATTTGGGGAAATTTGGGGGAATTTGTGTGAAATTTGGGGAAAATTTGGGGAAATTTGGGGGAATTTTGGGGAAATTGGGGGAAATTCAGGGAAATTTGGGGGAATTTGTGTGAAATTGGGGGAAATTTGGGGAAATTTGGGGGAATTTGTGGGAAATTCAGGAAAATTTCAGGGAAGTTTGGGGAAAATTCGGAGGAATTGTGCGAATTTTGGGGAAATTTGGAAAATTTGGGGGATTTCGGATGATTTTGGGAGAAATTCAGTGGATTTTGGGGGGAAATTTGGGGGATTTTGGGGAAATTTTGGGGTAATTCATGGGAATTTTGGGGGAATTTGGGGGAATTTGAGGGTGATTTTTGGAAATCTGGGGGAAAAGGTAAGGAATTTTGGGAAAACTTGGGGAAATTTGGGAAAATTTGGGGGATTTGGGATGATTTTGGGAGAAATCCAGTGGATTTTGGGGGAAATTTGGAGGATTTTTGGGGAAGATTTGGGGAATTTTTGGGAAATTCGGGAAAATTTGGGGGAATTAGTGATTTACAGAAATCTGGGGGGAAAGTTAAGGAATTTTGGGGGGAAAATCAGGAATTTGGGGTAATTCAGGGGGTATGGGGGAATTTCAAAAAACTTGGAATATTTTGGGGAATTTTGGGGAATTTCAGAGAAATTTTGGGAGATTTTGGGAGATTTTGGGAGATTTTGGGGAGACTTTCAGGCAATTTTGGGGAATTTCTCGGGAATTCCTCAGTCCGAGTTTCCCAGGAATTCTCCCCAAATTTTGGGATTTTTCTAACTGAATTTTGGTTGTTTTTTGCCATTTTTGTCACATTTTTGCTATTTTTTCACCTTTTTTTCACCAATTTTCGCGAGAATTTTGGGAAAACTTCGGGAATTTTTTGGGAATTCCACTCTCCCAAATTCCCACGAATTCTCCCCAAATTTTGGGATTTTTCTGACCCTAAATTCCGGTGTTTTTCCACCGTTTTTTAATCGTTTTTCATTGAATTTTCACCGTTTTTTCACCGTTTTTTCACCATTTTTTCGCCTTTTTTCACCCAATTTTCACAGGAATTCCGTGGAACTTTCAGGAATTTTTTGGGGAATTTTTTGGGAATCTCACACTCCCAAATTCCCACGAATTCTCCCAAATTTTGGGATTTTTCTGACCCTAAATTTCGGTGATTTTCCACCATTTTTTAATCAATTTTCACCGTTTTTTCCCCGTTTTTTCGCCGTTTTTCACCCGATTTTCACAGGAATTTCACGGAACTTTCAGGAATTTTTTGGGAATTTTTTGGGAATTCCACACTCCCAAATTCCCACGAATTCTCCCCAATTTTGGGCTCTCCTAACCCAAATTTCTCTGTTTTTCCCCCCAGCCCTGAGCCCTGCGCTGAACTTGGCCTCGCAGACTTTGGCCTCGCAGTGTCTGACGCTCTCGGGACTCTTCTCGCCCCAGACCATGTGAGAAACCAGTTCGGACCAGTATAAACCAGTTTAAACCAGTATTGACCAGTATAGACCAGTATAGACCAGTATAGATCACTATAGACCAGCATAGACCAGTATAAACCACTATGGAACAGGGACTCTTCTCGCCCCAGACCATGTGAGAAACCAGTTTGGACCAGTATGGACCAGTTCAGACCAGTTCAGACCAGTGCGAACCAGTATAGATCACTATAGACCAGTATAGACCAGTATGGACCAGTATGGACCAGTATGGACCAGTATGGACCAGTATAGACCAGTATGGAGCAGGGACTCTTCTCGCCCCAGACCATGGGAGAATCCCAGTTTGGACCAGTATGGACCAGTATAAACCAGTTTGGACCAGTTTGGACTGGTTCAAACCAGTATAAACCAGTATAAACCAGTATAGATCATTATAGACCAGTATAGACCAGTATAGACCAGTATAGACCAGTATGGAACAGGGACTCTTCTCGCCCCAGACCATGTGAGAAACCAGTTCGGACCAGTTCAGACCAGTACAGACCAGTATAAACCAGTATAGATCACTAGAAACCAGTATAGACCAGTATAGACCAGTATGGACCAGTATAGACCAGTATAAACCACTATGGAACAGGGACTCTTCTCGCCCCAGACCATGTGAGACACCAGTTCAGACCAGTTTAAACCAGTTTGGACCAGTTCAGACCAGTGTAAACCAGTATAGATCGTTATAGACCAGTATGGACCAGTATAGACCAGTATAGACCAGTTTAGACCAGTATGGAACAGGGACTCTTCTCGCCCCAGACCATGTGAGACACCAGTCTGGACCAGTTCGAACCAGTTCGGACCAGTATAAACCAGTTTAAACCAGTATAGATCACTATATACCACTATAGACCAGTATGGACCAGTATAAACCAGTATGGAGCAGGGACTCTTCTCGCCCCAGACCATGTGAGACACCAGTTTGGACCAGTTTGAACCAGTGTGGACCAGTTCAGACCAGTTTAGTCCAGTATAAACCAGTATAAATCATTATAAACCAGTATAGACCAGTATAAACCAGTATGAACCAGTTTGGACCAGTTTGGACCAGTATGAACCAGTTTAGACCAGTGTAAACCAGTATGGAGCAGGGACTTTTCTCACCCCAGACCATGTGAGAATCCCAGTATAAACCAGTTTGGACCAGTTCGGAGTGGTTTAGATCATTATAGACCAGTATAAACCAGTATAGACCAGTTTGGGCCAGTATGGACCAGTTTAAAGCAGTAGGAACTCATAGAAACCAGTATAAACCAGTTTGGACCAGTTTGAACCAGTATAGACCAGTTTGAACTGCGAACTCCCTCACCCCCAGTCCATCCCAGTTGCTCCCAGTCCCTCCCAGTCCATCCCAGTAAGGCCCAAATCCAATCCCAGTATCTCCAAACTTGTCCCAGTCCTTCCCAGTCCCTCCCAGTACAAACCAGTAACCCCAAAATCCATTCCCAGTCCAATGCCAGTCCCTCCCAGTACAAACCAGTCACCCAAAATTCATCCCCCATCCATCCCAGTCCCTCCCAGTCCCTCCCAGTCCATCCCAGTCCCTTCCAGTCCCTCCCAGTTCAATCCCAGTTCAATCCCAGTCCCTCCCAGTTCATTCCAGTCCCTCCCAGTTCATCCCAGTCCATCCCAGTCCCTCCCAGTTCAATCCCAGTCCCTCCCAGTCCCTCCCAGTCCCTCCCAGTTCCCCTAACCTCTCCCCTTTCCTCGCAGGTGATTTGGCTCCGCCCCTCGCCGGGAGAGGCTCCGCCCCCTCCTCCTCCAAGCCACGCCCCCCTCCCTCCCCTGGCCCCTCCCCCCGAGGGCAAAGGGGGCGTGGCCTGGGCGCTGGCCCCGCCCCCTCCCCGGGGATGGAATTTTGGGAATTTTTGGGAAATTTTTTTTTTCTTTTTTTGTTTTTTTTTTTTTTGTTTCGTTTTTTTGTTTTTCTCGGAATCGGAAAAATAAAAAAATTCACACAAAAAAAAACTTAAACTGGTGAGGGAGTGGTTTGTACTGGGAGGGACTGGGATGGACTGGGGATGGATTTTGGGGTTACTGGTTTATACTGGGATGGACTGGGAGGGACTGGGATTGAACTGGGATGGACTGGGAGGGACTGGGAGGGGATTTTGGGGTTACTGGTTCATACTGGGATGGACTGGGATAAACTGAGATGGACTGGGATTGAACTGGGAATGGATTTTGGGGTTACTGGTTTGTACTGGGAGGGACTGGGAATGGATTTTGGGGTTACTGGTTCATACTGGGATGGACTGGGAGGGACTGGGATTGAACTGGGATGGACTGGGAGGGACTGGGATTGAACTGGGATGGACTGGGAGAGACTGGAGGGACTGGGAATGGATTTTGGGGTTACTGGTTTGGACTGGGATGGACTGGGAGAGACTGGGATGGACTGGGAATGGATTTTGGGGTTACTGGTTTGTACTGGGATGGACTGGGAGGGACTGGGATTGAACTGGGATGGACTGGGAGGGACTGGGAATGGATTTTGGGGTTACTGGTTTGTACTGGGAGGGACTGGGAGAGACTGGGATGGACTGGGAATGGATTTTGGGGTTACTGGTTCATACTGGGATGGACTGGGATAAACTGAGATGGACTGGGATTGAACTGGGAATGGATTTTGGGGTTACTGGTTCATACTGGGATGGACTGGGAGGGACTGGGATTGAACTGGGATGGACTGGGAGGGACTGGGATTGAACTGGGGTGGACTGGGAGAGACTGGGAGGGACTGGGAATGGATTTTGGGGTTACTGGTTTGTACTGGGAGGGACTGGGAGGGGCTGGGATTGAACTGGGATGGACTGGGAGAGACTGGGATGGACTGGGAATGGATTTTGGGGTTACTGGTTTATACTGGGATGCACTGGGAGGGACTGGGAGGGGGTTTGGGCTTACTGGTTTGTACTGGTTTGGGGTTTGGGCCTTACTGGGATAGACTGGGATGGACTAAAAGGGACTGGGAAGGGATTTTGGGGTTGCTGGTTTGGACTGGGAGGGACTGGGAAGGAGTGAGAGGGGATTTGGGGTTACTGGGAGTTAATGGTTTATACTGGGAGAAACTGGGATGGACTGGGAGAGGATTTGGGGTTAGTGGGAAGAACTGGGGTAGAACTGGGATGGACTGGGAGGGCACTGGGCCATACTGGGATGGACTGGGAGGGCACTGGGCCATACTGGGATGGACTGGGAGGGACTGGGAGAGGTTCGGGGTTACTGGGATTGGGTTTGGGCCTTACTGGGATGAACTGGGATGAACTGGTTTGAGGTTCGGGGTTACTGGGAGGGCACTGGGATGAACTGGGAGGGCGTTCGGGGCTCACTGGGCCTTACTGGATGAACTGGGATGAACTGGGATGAACTGGGAGGGGGCGGGGCCTCCTGCGGCCTTTAAACCCCGCGCGGGCCCCACCGGGAGCGTCCTTAAAGCGGCAACGGCGCCTTAAAAGGGCAACGCCCTCTTAAAGGGGCAACGCCCTCTTAAAGGGGCAATGCTCTCTTAAAGGGGCAATGCCCTCTTAAAGGGGCAGCACCCTCTTAAAGCGGCAACGCCCTCTTAAAGGGGCAAGTCCTCTTAAAGGGGCAACGCCTTCTTAAAGCGGCAAGTTGTTAGTGGGGCCCTCCCGGCTCGTAAAGGGGCAATGCCCTCTTAAAAGGGCAATGCCTTTCGGTGGGGCCGGCGCGTCTTAAAGCGGCAACGGCGCCTTAAAAGGGCAATGAGGCCACGCCCACTGAAAGCCACGCCCATTTCCGGGGTAATTAACGCGGCCACGCCCACGGGGGTTAATTAGAGGTGGGGATGGAGCCAAAGGAGCGAGGGAGGGGCACGAAATTCCCGCCCGGGATCCCAAAAAATCCCCAAAAAAGACCCAAAATTCCCGTGAGGGACCCACCCGGAAATCTTGGGGAATTCACCCCAAAAAAATTCCCAAAATTCTGTTCGGGATCCCCAAAAAAAAAAAACATTCGGGATCCTAAAAAAATTCCCAAAAGTTCGTGCCGGGATCCCAAAAATAACAAAAAAACAAAACAAAACAAAAGTGCCCCAAATTCCACGCGGGACCCCCAAAAAGTTCCCAAAAAGTTCCCAAAAAATTCCCAAAAAGTTCCCAAAAAGTTCCCAAAAATCCCCAAAATCCCCCAAAAAATTCCCCCTCCCCCTCCCCGGGGGTTCCCCTGAGGACAAAGGGGGTGGGGGAGGGGTCGCTGACGAATTTTTTTCTTTTTTTGGCCAAAATCCCGAATTTTTTTTTTGGGGAATGAGCTGCGGTGACGTCACCGCCGTCAGCTGACCGCGGGCGGGGGGGGAGGGAGGGGAGGGGGGAGACCACATCCTGACCCTCCCCCACCTCCCAAAAATCCCAAAAAGTTCCCAAAATTTTGGGGGGGGGGGGGATATCCAATCCGCTAGGGGGCGCTAAGAACCCCAATGTTTTCCATTCCCGAACCCTAAAAAAAAGCGAAAAAAAAGTCCAAAAAACCCCAAAATTTCGGGTTTTTTTTGGGGCTGGTGGCCCCTCCCCCACCCCCCCCAAGCCCCTCCCCCACCCCCCCCGACCCCTCCCCCCCTCCCCCCCCCTCCGGACCGCGCGCGCGGCGCTGCCCTGCGCTGGAGATGCTCCTGGGGCTGCTGATCCTGGGGGGGGTCCTGCCCCCCCCCGCCGCCCCCGAGCCGCGCTTCTCTCCCGAGGTGAGACCCCCGAGACCTCTCCCCAAAAATCCCCGACCCCCGAAACCCCAAAATTCCCGAAATCCCCCCAAAATCCCCGAAAAAACCGCGGAAAAAACAAGGAGAAAGGGGAAAAAAGCCGAAAAAATGGAAAAAAATGAACGGAAAAAGTCCCGAATTTCGCGGGTTTTGACCCAAAAATTTCCCAAAAAAAAGAAATTTTGGTTGGGGGAGATCCTCGTTCGGGGCTGAGTTGGGGCGGGACCCCAAAATTTTGGGGTGAAATCGGCAAATTTGGGGGAGAAAACCTCAAATTTTGGCTCGGGACGCCCAAATTTTTGGGGTGAAATCCTTCAATTTTGGGTTTCAAACCCCCAAATTTCAACTCGGGACCCCCAAATTTTGGGGTGAAAACACCGAATTTTTACTCAGGACCCCCAAATTTCCAATCGGGAGCCTCAGATTTTGGGTGGAAAGGCCAAAATTTGGGTCGGGACCCCAAATTTTTGGGGCTGGTCCCCCAAATTTTGGGATAAAATCCCAAAATTTCGCCTCCAGAGCCCCAAATTTCGGCTCGGGACCCCCAAATTTGGACTGAATCTCCCAAATTTTGGGTCAGGACCCCCAAATTTTGGGGTGAAATCACAAAATTTTGGGGTGAAATCATTGAATTTTTTCTCGGGACCCTCAAATTTTGGGGTGAAAACGCCAAATTTCAACTCGGGACCCCCAAAATTTGAAGTCCGACCCCCAAATTTCGGTTCCGGACCCCGAATTTTGGGTTGAAATCCCCAAATTTTACTCTAAAATCCCAAATTTCGGCTCGGGACCCCCAAATTTTAGAGCGGCAACCCCAAATTTTGGGACAGGACCCCCAAATTTTGGGTTTCGATCCCCAAATTTCGGGTCGGGACCCCAAATATTGGGTTTAAAGCACCAAATTTTGGGTCGAAATCCCCAAATTTCAGCTCGGGAACCCCAAATTTTGAGTGGAAATCCCTGAATTTTGGGTCTAAATCCCCAAATTTTGGGGTTCAATCCCCAAATTTTGAGTGGAAATCCCCAAATTTTGAGTGGAAATCCCCAAATTTTGAGTGGAAATCCCCGAATTTTGGGTTAAAACCCCCGAATTTTGGGTCTAAATCCCCAAATTTTGGGCTGAAACCCCCGAATTTTGGGTTAAAATCCCCAAAATTCAGCTTGTGAACCCCAAATTTTGGGTTAAAACCTCCAAATTTTGTGTTTCGATCCCCGAATTTTGGGGTTAAATCCCCGAATTTTA
>JAXCHO010000709.1:0-56805 GCA_036630365.1 Acanthiza pusilla
TGCAGATTTTAGGCACCTTGAATGCACATAGCTGTACCACCTTCACATTTCTCAGCACAAGGAATAGCCCTATGGCTTGGTGGGTCAATGCCACAACACCATGCTACCCAAGTGTTTCACACCGGTGTAATTCAATCACAAACTAAAACTAACCTTGAGTTTTAGTATACATATGCAACTCCCGCAGGGCATTTTCTTAATCTGTGCGGACTGAGCATGGACCAGAGTGCCAATGGCAATTAAAGGTGGTCCATCTACTTTGGGGAAAGTAACCCTCTTTTCTCTAAAGATGACAATTGCACTATGGAGCCAACAAAACTGAACTCACCACTCTCATACTCACAGCATACATGCTTTTACTTCTGCCTGCAGAGATACAGCTGAGTTCTGGAACACTGCCACTTCATCGGCTCCTGGGCTTGCAAGTGCACAAGGCCTCAGGAGCCTGAACAAACCTGGCTGTTGGTTGGCCAAGTTTAGTAATGCTACCAGCATAGCGATAGCTGACTTGTTAATTGATGTAGACAGCATTAGACATGCTATATTCCAAAATCAAGCAGCAATTGATTTTTTGCTTTTACTGCGTGGGCATGGGTGCAAAGAATTTGACAGGTTATGTTGTATGAACTTAAGTGACCATTCCCGCTCTTCCATCCCTCCACTGCCCTGCACTGATTTGCTCAGCCATCCCCACCTTGACTTCCCCACCCATTTGTCCAGGCCCAGCCTTGCCTTCCCTTCCCTTCCCTTCTTTTTCTAGAACTCTCATTGTCTTGCTTATCTCTCCCTTGCCTTGCCTTGCCCTGTAAATGCAGCAGTTGCCTTCTGTTGCCCTCAAAGCCTTCACTTGCCTTGCAGGACCTTGCTCACCCCTCCCCCACCTGGAATTCAAGACCCTTCTTTTCGTGACAATTCTTCAACTTGCCTTGCCCTGCCTGCTTCCCTCAGGAAGCCTTCAAGGCCTTCACATACCCGCAGTGTTTCAGGAGCATGGAAGAGGAAGCCCATAGGAGGTCACGTGAAGCCAGACCTGTCTGTCCCAGCAGCTTTTGCCTGGCATCAATTCTTGCATGTATGGAATTTTGGACAGGCAATCCACATTTGTCTTCTGGGCTCCGGAACCAAAATGACAGTTCTTCTGCATTGGAAGGAAAGCAGGTAGCCCCAGTGTTTTAGGTGCAGATTAGAGATGGTGCAGGTGAGAGCAAGGCCAGTCAAATCAGTCTTTCCTGGCCACTTCCGCCTGCCAGCAATCTATGAACCTCACCTGTCTTGCCTTGCTAAACCACCATTGCTGTGCATTCCCTTTCATGCCCATTCCCTACCCTAGACCTGCTTACTGCTTGTGTCTGCGACTGAATTCATGTCAAAGGCCCTGCCATATTTGGTCCTGTGCTTGTTGTGCATGTCCACGAGATAATGAAGAAAAGAGAATGAAGAAAACTTTCTTGCTTGACTCCACTTCCTCCTTCCGGTTTTCCTAGCACCTTCAGTTTCAACTCTGTGATTAAAACTTCCGGTCTCCCTAGCACACTCCGATTCAACTCTATGATACAAAACTTCGGTCTTCCTAGCACCTTCAGTTTTAACTCTGTGGTTAAAACTTCCGGTCTCCCTAGCACATCCAATTTTTAACTCTGTCATACCAACTTCCGGCCTTCCTAGCACATCCGGTTTTTGTAACCAACTCTACTTTTGCTTGTATTGTAGCCTAAAAGACAGGCTACCTGAAACAGAGGCCAAGACAAATTAGGAGTATAAAAAGCAGACAATTTATTTAAGGCCTGCAGAGGCCTTAAAGGTAGATTCAGGCAAACAAAGTCCCCTGTCGGGGACGACACCCAAAATGGACCCCGAGTCACGAGCTCTTCACCTTTTATAAGTTCTGTTTCATTAGCATATTGGCCCTTAATTCTCCAATCGTACCCTCAGGTGATGATGTTAACCACCCCAGGCCTGCTCCCCCCATCTCACAGTTGTTTACATATTTTCAAGCCCTAAGGCAATGAATATGTCCTTGAATCTGTACTCAGAGAGTCTTGTTTTGGCTAAAGGTGCTGGGAACAGGGGATTTTAGCACTTTGTAAGAAGCACAGAACTACAGCAAGTTACAGCTACATGAAGAGTAAAAAACTAGAAATACCTGAAGGCATCAGTATAGCTCATTGTATTATTGCTTGAATTGCCATTGTTTGTTAGACAGCCTTGTCATTGTTTGCTAGCAGCCAATCTTAATGTGCCACAGTAATTATGAAAAGGTATAAGAGCAGCAGCAGCAGAGAATAATTAAGAGCTTCTTCTGGCTAATTCTAAACAAAACTCAGCTCCCACTTTTCACCACAGTTAAATAAAACTATTGTTCTGGAAATGATCTTTCCTCTCCTTTGCGGTGGATGCCAGTCCCTATTGTCCCTACTGACTATATTTCACTTATCATTGTGGGATGGTTTTGGCACCTATGGAATGAATGCCTTTGGATAAAATGAAAATCCTGCAAATCAAAAGCCTCTTTGCATAAGGGGAAGATGAAGAAAGCAGAGAAGTTTTCAGATGTATCTTAGCTTGCTTTTTACATTAATTTTACCTTTGCTTCTGATGCCAAAGTGATTTTTGCCTTTTTACTTTTCTGTATTTGTGACCTTGCCAGTAGTTTTTCCCCAGCCAGAAAGACCAAACTCATTGCAGAGCTCCAAGCCCTGGAGGGCACAAGGCCCCTCTCCTGTCTTGCTTCTTCCTGGGAACCAAGCCTGACAACAAGATCTTCAAGACACATTTTAGTCAACAAGTCCAACTAGTACCAAGGGTGGGGGGGCTCCAGAGAAGGGGCTTGACCTGGGGGGAATTGCATCCCCACTTGTCCTCTGAATTGGTGCTTTTGATCAATGATGCTAATTTCCTAAAACCTAGAAGACTGTATTCAGCCGGGGGGAGGGGTGGGCTTTTGTGGATATTCTTCCTGGAACTGTCCCTGGAGCTCCAGTAAAGATCCCCTTTTATCTTATCTCCTATACTGAAAGGATCTTGAGTTTCATTTCTAGGCTGAAAAAGGCAGCATTTTAGATGAGTTATTCTCCAGCTGCACTGTTACAAACACTGGAAAAATGAAAGACCGTTCACTTTAAGCACTCAAAACACAGCTCCTTCTACCCATATTCTCCCTACTGGAACTATAGGATCAGTCTTCTCTGTGGGTTTTGCCCTCCCTATCCATTCAAAGTCCCACATAGTCTTGCTTGTCAGGTGCCAAGCTATGGTATCCACCCCCCCCCCCCACCACGCCCCAGAAACCCGGTCTTATCGCCACTTGAGGTGATAGGAGCAGAAGCAAACAAGGTGGTTACTATCACTGTTCCAGGGGAATGGCACTGGTGCCAAGTACCCACTCCGCACTTACGTCGGCAGGAGTAATGGGTGGGAGCAGGAAGAGGGGGGAGGTAACTGCTCTTCTGTTTGTGATTTAACAGGATACCTGCAACCCATACACCCCCTGGAGCAAAACATCTGGGTGACCCTGGCTAAGGCAACTGGACAAGATCCCTTATGCCTTAGCACTGCTGCGCCTCAGAAGCCATTCACAAAGTGTCTGATCGGCATCCTTCTCACCACCCCTGAACTGCCACAGTTATGGAACAGCACCCCTGCCTCCTCAGCCTGCCCGGATACATTGTCTCCCCGTGGGAAATTCCCTGCTTTACCCCCACAGGAACTGCAGATTTTAGGCACCTTGAATGCACATAGCTGTACCACCTTCACATTTCTCAGCACAAGGAATAGCCCTATGGCTTGGTGGGTCAATGCCACAACACCATGCTACCCAAGTGTTTCACACCGGTGTAATTCAATCACAAACTAAAACTAACCTGGAGTTTTAGTATACATATGCAACTCCCGCAGGGCATTTTCTTAATCTGTGCGGACTGAGCATGGACCAGAGTGCCAATGGCAATTAAAGGTGGTCCATCTATGTTGGAGAAGGAGCAGAAAGCTCTCCTACATATTATTACTCAGCAAAAGAAAGAATAGAATTAAAAACTGAGTTTGAGCTAGAGAAAAAATAAGCATACCAGCTGATTGAAATACAAACTGGAAAAACCAGCTTTGCAAAGATCTAAACCTGGAGCTGCTATGGTAATCTGAGAACTCTCATAGGCTATACACAAATGACGTAGAACTTGTATCTCCTCCTAAATTGGTTAGTAGAAATTAGCATATTCATCAGGAAACCTGTTAACTAAGCGAACAAAGCAAATTTTGCTCAGACTGCATTTTTCACTCCCTGCTTGCAACTTCCCTCTCCCCTCTTACCATGTGGGATCACCACGGAGCTGCGAGAAGCCGCCACGTGGTCGGTCCCACTTCCCTACCTCATCTACTCAAGAAATAAACCCACATGCTTTGAAAATGGATGCAGAGAGTCTGGCTCCCCTGTCCCTTCCCCTTCCCTCCCCCCCTCCCCCCCCCGCAGTCCGCCCCTGCCGCCTCCGAGCGCGCCTCTTTCCCTCCCCCCCTCCCCCCCCCTGCAGTCCGCCCCTGCCGCCTCCGAGCGCGCCTCTTTCCCCCCCCCCCGCGTGTCCTGCTGCCCGTTCCGGCGGCACGGACACTCCCTTCGCCGCCTCCCCGTGCTGGAGCCGGCGCGGTCCACGGCTCCACCATGGCGCGGGCGAGCGACCCAACCCCCGTCCCGGGGCAGCGCAGAAACACTCCCCTTCCGCCTGCGGCAGCCCCTCCCTCCTCCTCCACGAGTCCCTGTTTTCTCGTTCGCATTCCCGCACAAGCCACCGTGCCCGTCCCGACCTCCCCTGCCGCCTCCGGCGGCATTCGCCGCTTGACACCACCCATCCCTCCCCCACGGCTCCACGACAACGAAGCACCACCGCCGCCGCCTATCCCGACACAGACGAGCCATCCCGTCTCTGCAACGATCCACCCCGTGTTCAGCACACCACGACCGTATCCCAAAACACCGTCGAAAATCCGGTTCCGTCCAGCACCCCTATCTTCGCCGACAACTTTTCCATGCACCCCACCAAACTTTTTCCAACTTCCTCGCCGCCATCCAAACAGCACCGACCTCCCACCGCTGCTATCTACAAAGCCATTCACGCCCCGAGCACCACCTGACGCTTCTTTCTCCTCACCGACCCACCTACAACAAAAGACAACACCGTCTAACATAACAAATACTTTAACACAGACAATTTCCAACAATTCAAACCTAATAATATTCCTCTGTATCCTTTACAAATATCACCTATATCCTTAAATAATTCCACTTCTCCCCGACCATTCAATATTTCTTACTCCCCCACAAATCAAAAAATAATACAAAAAATATATACCAAATTTTACAAACCCTTTTATATCAACAGAGAGGGGGAGAATCCCAGGTTACACCTCAAAGAAAGCGACATAAAGCTTTGCATGTCTGTAATTTTCAAAAAAGCTTTCCAGAGGGACCTGACCCCTTCATATACTAATATTTCCTAACCACCTAAAAAGCAAAATTGAAATACAACCCCCCAAATTTGATTAAAAATTTAAAATCAAAACAAATACAAAAACCATACAGGTCTTGTAACTTGGGAGAAGGCATTTTCTTTTGTTTTCACAGGTACAAAGCTCGAAGAAATTCCAGCAAAAGTATGAGAAATCCTGTCACATCAGCAAGCAGTCGCAGAAAAAAGAAAAAAAAAAAAAAAAGAAAAAAGAAAAAAGAAAAAACAAAAACACGAGAAGCAAAAACCCACAGCTGAGCTAGCAAAACCAACAAGAAAAAGTAATCTGTCAAAAAAGACAGCCCAAAAACAAAATGAACTTTATAATTTACATGAATATATGTTATGATTTTTTTTCTTTGTATTAATTGTTATAATAAAGTTTTACTTGTAATTCAAATCAATGACAAAAAAGCCTGAATTACTTTAGCCAAGTTTACAAACTCTAATACAACACAAAGCCCTAACAAACCCCTTACAACTTGTTTAATTAAAACATTAATTCTCTTCCATTACCATATAAACATAACTGTAAAATTTTTTTTAAAAAATTGTATTATATAATATTATCTAATTATACTGTATCCATTCATAAACAACTACAAAACTTAAGAAATTTAGCCAACCAAATTACAGTAAATGACCCATCTTAGCTAAACAATTTGTTTCATGACTAGAACTTCATATCTTGGCTAAAGGAACTCTTTAAAATAAGTTTAATTGTGTTTATAGTAATAATTGTAGTGTTAATAGCAATTCCCTGTATACTTCAATGTGTAAAAAAGCTTATATCTTAGTAGTTCATCAAAACGGGGGAGATGTTGGAGAAGGAGCAGAAAGCTCTCCTACATATTATTACTCAGCAAAAGAAAGAATAGAATTAAAAACTGAGTTTGAGCTAGAGAAAAAATAAGCATACCAGCTGATTGAAATACAAACTGGAAAAACCAGCTTTGCAAAGATCTAAACCTGGAGCTGCTATGGTAATCTGAGAACTCTCATAGGCTATACACAAATGACGTAGAACTTGTATCTCCTCCTAAATTGGTTAGTAGAAATTAGCATATTCATCAGGAAACCTGTTAACTAAGCGAACAAAGCAAATTTTGCTCAGACTGCATTTTTCACTCCCTGCTTGCAACTTCCCTCTCCCCTCTTACCATGTGGGATCACCACGGAGCTGCGAGAAGCCGCCACGTGGTCGGTCCCACTTCCCTACCTCATCTACTCAAGAAATAAACCCACATGCTTTGAAAATGGATGCAGAGAGTCTGGCTACATCATTGCAGAAGGAAACCAGGACAATATTACTCTAATACATCTACTTTGGGGAAAGTAACCCTCTTTTCTCTAAAGATGACAATTGCACTATGGAGCCAACAAAACTGAACTCACCACTCTCATACTCACAGCATACATGCTTTTACTTCTGCCTGCAGAGATACAGCTGAGTTCTGGAACACTGCCAAGATAATCACTGCCTCTTCATCGGCTCCTGGGCTTGCAAGTGCACAAGGCCTCAGGAGCCTGAACAAACCTGGCTGTTGGTTGGCCAAGTTTAGTAATGCTACCAGCATAGCGATAGCTGACTCGTTAATTGATGTAGACAGCATTAGACATGCTATATTCCAAAATCAAGCAGCAATTGATTTTTTGCTTTTACTGCGTGGGCATGGGTGCAAAGAATTTGACAGGTTATGTTGTATGAACTTAAGTGACCATTCCCGCTCTTCCATCCCTCCACTGCCCTGCACTGACTTGCTCGGCCATCCCCACCTTGACTTCCCCACCCATTTGTCCAGGCCCAGCCTTCCCTTCCCTTCTCCTTCTGGGACTCTCATTGCCTTGCCTACCTCCCCCTTGCCTTGCCTTGCCCTGTAAACACAGCAGTTGCCTTCTGTTGCCCTCAAAGTCCTCACTTGCCTTGCAGGACCTTGCTCACCCCTCCCCCACCTGGAATTCAAGACCCTTCTTTTCGTGACAATTCTTCAACTTGCCTTGCCCTGCCTGCTTCCCTCAGGAAGCCTTCAAGGCCTTCACATACCCGCAGTGTTTCAGGAGCATGGAAGAGGAAGCCCATAGGAGGTCACGTGAAGCCAGACCTGTCTGTCCCAGCAGCTTTTGCCTGGCATCAATTCTTGCATGTATGGAATTTTGGACAGGCAATCCACATTTGTCTTCTGGGCTCCGGAACCAAAATGACAGTTCTTCTGCATTGGAAGGAAAGCAGGTAGCCCCAGTGTTTTAGGTGCAGATTAGAGATGGTGCAGGTGAGAGCAAGGCCAGTCAAATCAGTCTTTCCTGGCCACTTCCGCCTGCCAGCAATCTATGAACCTCACCTGTCTTGCCTTGCTAAACCACCATTGCTGTGCATTCCCTTTCATGCCCATTCCCTACCCTAGACCTGCTTACTGCTTGTGTCTGCGACTGAATTCATGTCAAAGGCCCTGCCATATTTGGTCCTGTGCTTGTTGTGCATGTCCACGAGATAATGAAGAAAAGAGAATGAAGAAAACTTTCTTGCTTGACTCCACTTCCTCCTTCCGGTTTTCCTAGCACCTTCAGTTTCAACTCTGTGATTAAAACTTCCGGTCTCCCTAGCACACTCCGATTCAACTCTATGATACAAAACTTCCGGTCTTCCTAGCACCTTCAGTTTTAACTCTGTGGTTAAAACTTCCGGTCTCCCTAGCACATCCAATTTTTAACTCTGTCATACCAACTTCCGGCCTTCCTAGCACATCCGGTTTTTGTAACCAACTCTACTTTTGCTTGTATTGTAGCCTAAAAGACAGGCTACCTGAAACAGAGGCCAAGACAAATTAGGAGTATAAAAAGCAGACAATTTATTTAAGGCCTGCAGAGGCCTTAAAGGTAGATTCAGGCAAACAAAGTCCCCTGTCGGGGACGACACCCAAAATGGACCCCGAGTCACGAGCTCTTCACCTTTTATAAGTTCTGTTTCATTAGCATATTGGCCCTTAATTCTCCAATCGTACCCTCAGGTGATGATGTTAACCACCCCAGGCCTGCTCCCCCCATCTCACAGTTGTTTACATATTTTCAAGCCCTAAGGCAATGAATATGTCCTTGAATCTGTACTCAGAGAGTCTTGTTTTGGCTAAAGGTGCTGGGAACAGGGGATTTTAGCACTTTGTAAGAAGCACAGAACTACAGCAAGTTACAGCTACATGAAGAGTAAAAAACTAGAAATACCTGAAGGCATCAGTATAGCTCATTGTATTATTGCTTGAATTGCCATTGTTTGTTAGACAGCCTTGTCATTGTTTGCTAGCAGCCAATCTTAATGTGCCACAGTAATTATGAAAAGGTATAAGAGCAGCAGCAGCAGAGAATAATTAAGAGCTTCTTCTGGCTAATTCTAAACAAAACTCAGCTCCCACTTTTCACCACAGTTAAATAAAACTAGTGTTCTGGAAATGATCTTTCCTCTCCTTTGCGGTGGATGCCAGTCCCTATTGTCCCTACTGACTATATTTCACTTATCATTGTGGGATGGTTTTGGCACCTATGGAATGAATGCCTTTGGATAAAATGAAAATCCTGCAAATCAAAAGCCTCTTTGCATAAGGGGAAGATGAAGAAAGCAGAGAAGTTTTCAGATGTATCTTAGCTTGCTTTTTACATTAATTTTACCTTTGCTTCTGATGCCAAAGTGATTTTTGCCTTTTTACTTTTCTGTATTTGTGACCTTGCCAGTAGTTTTTCCCCAGCCAGAAAGACCAAACTCATTGCAGAGCTCCAAGCCCTGGAGGGCACAAGGCCCCTCTCCTGTCTTGCTTCTTCCTGGGAACCAAGCCTGACAACAAGATCTTCAAGACACATTTTAGTCAACAAGTCCAACTAGTACCAAGGGTGGGGGGGCTCCAGAGAAGGGGCTTGACCTGGGGGGAATTGCATCCCCACTTGTCCTCTGAATTGGTGCTTTTGATCAATGATGCTAATTTCCTAAAACCTAGAAGACTGTATTCAGCCGGGGGGAGGGGTGGGCGTTTGTGGATATTCTTCCTGGAACTGTCCCTGGAGCTCCAGTAAAGATCCACTTTTATCTTATCTCCTATACTGAAAGGATCTTGAGTTTCATTTCTAGGCTGAAAAAGGCAGCATTTCAGATGAGTTATTCTCCAGCTGCACTGTTACAAACACTGGAAAAATGAAAGACCATTCACTTTAAGCACTCAAAACACAGCTCCTTCTACCCATATTCTCCCTACTGGAACTATAGGATCAGTCTTCTCTGTGGGTTTTGCCCTCCCTATCCATTCAAAGTCCCACATAGTCTTGCTTGTCAGGTGCCAAGCTATGGTATCCACCCCCCCCCCCACCACGCCCCAGAAACCCGGTCTTATCGCCACTTGAGGTGATAGGAGCAGAAGCAAACAAGGTGGTTACTATGACTGTTCCAGGGGAATGGCACTGGTGCCAAGTACCCACTCCGCACTTACGTCGGCAGGAGTAATGGGTGGGAGCAGGAAGAGGGGGGAGGTAACTGCTCTTCTGTTTGTGATTTAACAGGATACCTGCAACCCATACACCCCCTGGAGCAAAACATCTGGGTGACCCTGGCTAAGGCAACTGGACAAGATCCCTTATGCCTTAGCACTGCTGCGCCTCAGAAGCCATTCACAAAGTGTCTGATCGGCGTCCTTCTCACCACCCCTGAACTGCCACAGTTATGGAACAGCACCCCTGCCTCCTCAGCCTGCCCGGATACATTGTCTCCCCGTGGGAAATTCCCTGCTTTACCCCCACAGGAACTGCAGATTTTAGGCACCTTGAATGCACATAGCTGTACCACCTTCACATTTCTCAGCACAAGGAATAGCCCTATGGCTTGGTGGGTCAATGCCACAACACCATGCTACCCAAGTGTTTCACACCGGTGTAATTCAATCACAAACTAAAACTAACCTTGAGTTTTAGTATACATATGCAACTCCCGCAGGGCATTTTCTTAATCTGTGCGGACTGAGCATGGACCAGAGTGCCAATGGCAATTAAAGGTGGTCCATCTACTTTGGGGAAAGTAACCCTCTTTTCTCTAAAGATGACAATTGCACTATGGAGCCAACAAAACTGAACTCACCACTCTCATACTCACAGCATACATGCTTTTACTTCTGCCTGCAGAGATACAGCTGAGTTCTGGAACACTGCCAAGATAATCACTGCCTCTTCATCGGCTCCTGGGCTTGCAAGTGCACAAGGCCTCAGGAGCCTGAACAAACCTGGCTGTTGGTTGGCCAAGTTTAGTAATGCTACCAGCATAGCGATAGCTGACTTGTTAATTGATGTAGACAGCATTAGACATGCTATATTCCAAAATCAAGCAGCAATTGATTTTTTGCTTTTACTGCGTGGGCATGGGTGCAAAGAATTTGACAGGTTATGTTGTATGAACTTAAGTGACCATTCCCGCTCTTCCATCCCTCCACTGCCCTGCACTGATTTGCTCAGCCATCCCCACCTTGACTTCCCCACCCATTTGTCCAGGCCCAGCCTTGCCTTCCCTTCCCTTCCCTTCTTTTTCTAGAACTCTCATTGTCTTGCTTATCTCTCCCTTGCCTTGCCTTGCCCTGTAAATGCAGCAGTTGCCTTCTGTTGCCCTCAAAGCCTTCACTTGCCTTGCAGGACCTTGCTCACCCCTCCCCCACCTGGAATTCAAGACCCCTCTTTTCGTGGCATTTCTTCAACTTGCCTTGCCCTGCCTGCTTCCCTCAGGAAGCCTTCAAGGCCTTCACATACCCGCAGCGTTTCAGGAGCATGGAAGAGGAAGCCCATAGGAGCCAAACCCGTCTGTCCCAGCAGCTTTTTTCTGGCATCAATTCTTGCATGTACAGGATTTTGGACTGGCAATCCACATTTGTCTTCTGAGCTCTGGGACCAAGATGACAGTTCTTCTGCATTGGAAGGAAAGCAGGTAGCCCCAGTGTTTTAGGTGCAGATTAGAGCTGGCACAGGTGAGAGCAAGACTGTTATTATACACTCAATTGTGGGTTTTGCATTATGAGCAAAGGTAATTAAGGCAACAGATACAACTACAGGTGCAATACATAAGAGATAGAGAACAGTACTTTAAAAATATACAGATCATTAACCATTTAACTATTAGCTACTACCCAGAGTCCACAATCACGGGAGAGTCCCATTTTACAGGTGAGACTTGAAGACCTTTCCCGGGCAAGGTTGTCAAGTTTACCTGAAAAGGGGTTCCAGCTCTCCAAGCCCAATTGGTGAGCCAAAATGACTCAATTGCAGTTTTAGGGTAGAAACATCTGGGATTCAAGATTCAGTACCCGATCAGCTTAGGGCCAGGACTTGGCCAGAGCCCAGGCCTTACCTGAGAGGGTCTCTCTAAATCTTCTAAACAAGCTTCTATTAATATCAATTCTTTAAAGCAATATACTTCTTGCAGATCGGCGTTGTGGTTTAGTTTTAACTAAATAATCAATGGTACCATAAACAAATTACAAATAGCTGTGAACAAAGAGACACATATGTATAGCATCAAATAATGTTTTCTGGGTAATGCTCTCTGTAAAAGCTTAGTAAATTCATATCATTACTTTAACAACACATCTAGAATTTCATGTTTTGACAGAACTTAAACTTTAACTTCACTTAAAATTAAGATAAATCTAACAGAGCTTAAAGTTAACATCATTGAAAGCAAAAATTAATGTCAAGCACTTAAAAAATAAGTCCTATCTCATAGGTGCCTCTACCCAGACTTACATGCTGATAAAATACAAATTAACAGAGACAATTCACACACATGTACAGGAAAACAAAATTAAACTTGCCTTTGTTAAAGTTATTACGGGGCTAACTGACTCTTAGGCCACAAAATGCTTTACAGAATTGGCCTCAGGATTCTACTCAGCCAGTTCTGGCTCTGAGGCAGCAAGTTACACCCCTCTGCCAGCTGTTACAAATTCACTAAACAACACCACCACTCACAAACATGGAAATTTTCTTCACTCGACTACAAGCGTCTGTTTTCTCTTTTCTTTCTTTCAGAGGTTACCAAAATTCAACTTCTTAATCAAACTGAAAACCAACAGACTTTACATAAATTTTGATCAACTTAAAGTTGACAGGTCTGACTTATAAACTCAAAAGACATAAAAGACTCAAACAACATTCTTAGTACATTTGCTGCAGCACTTTCACACTTGTACGCACACAGATACTGATTAAGGTATACCTATGTTAAGAAAAATAGTCCTTTGAAGTCAGTGAGGTAGTCACTCTGAATGCCTTTGCATTCTTTTAACTTTAAATTTACTAAAATTAGATACAAGATTAAGAGTATACCTTAAGAGTTTTAGATACAGCAGAATTTAACTTATTTTGACTTTCTTCGCACAAGAAACTACTGAAAATTCATCATACAGCAGTTAAACATTTGCGAATAATATCAAGAAATAAATCTAAAGTGTGTCAGATTTACAGTCATGTGGAAAATGCCTGTTCACTCCTCTAAGATAAATGTAAGTTTATTAAGATGTTTTCGAGATGCAGCTTTACTCACAGGGATGATAGCACTGCACGTTCTTGGAAAATTGCATTTAAGACCTGCTTAAGTTGCTGATGGTAGGACAGCTTTCTGTAAAAATAATTACAAACGGTTTGAGATGTAAAGCACATGTGTCTACATGGCAAAAACAATTGCATTTAAATTGTCTTATTAAAGCTGTATAGGCAGACAGGTAAAGCTGGCACCACGCTACATGTTTTTACAGTAGAGGATCGTGAGCTAATTATATTCGATTTCCAAACAGCTTCTGCAGATAACAAACATGGAGTTAGGCCTAGTATAGGCCTCACCCTCAGCCTGCCCGGATACATTGTCTCCCCGTGGGAAATTCCCTGCTTTACCCCCACAGGAACTGCAGATTTTAGGCACCTTGAATGCACATAGCTGTACCACCTTCACATTTCTCAGCACAAGGAATAGCCCTATGGCTTGGTGGGTCAATGCCACAACACCATGCTACCCAAGTGTTTCACACCGGTGTAATTCAATCACAAACTAAAACTAACCTTGAGTTTTAGTATGCATATGCAACTCCCGCAGGGCATTTTCTTAATCTGTGCGGACTGAGCATGGACCAGAGTGCCAATGGCAATTAAAGGTGGTCCATCTACTTTGGGGGAAGTAACCCTCTTTTCTCTAAAGATGACAATTGCACTATGGAGCCAACAAAACTGAACTCACCACTCTCATACTCACAGCATACATGCTTTTACTTCTGCCTGCAGAGATACAGCTGAGTTCTGGAACACTGCCAAGATAATCACTGCCTCTTCATCGGCTCCTGGGCTTGCAAGTGCACAAGGCCTCAGGAGCCTGAACAAACCTGGCTGTTGGTTGGCCAAGTTTAGTAATGCTACCAGCATAGCGATAGCTGACTCGTTAATTGATGTAGACAGCATTAGACATGCTATATTCCAAAATCAAGCAGCAATTGATTTTTTGCTTTTACTGCGTGGGCATGGGTGCAAAGAATTTGACAGGTTATGTTGTATGAACTTAAGTGACCATTCCCGCTCTTCCATCCCTCCACTGCCCTGCACTGATTTGCTCAGCCATCCCCACCTTGACTTCCCCACCCATTTGTCCAGGCCCAGCCTTGCCTTCCCTTCCCTTCTTTTTCTAGAACTCTCATTGTCTTGCTTATCTCTCCCTTGCCTTGCCTTGCCCTGTAAATGCAGCAGTTGCCTTCTGTTGCCCTCAAAGCCTTCACTTGCCTTGCAGGACCTTGCTCACCCCTCCCCCACCTGGAATTCAAGACCCCTCTTTTCGTGGCATTTCTTCAACTTGCCTTGCCCTGCCTGCTTCCCTCAGGAAGCCTTCAAGGCCTTCACATACCCGCAGCGTTTCAGGAGCATGGAAGAGGAAGCCCATAGGAGCCAAACCCGTCTGTCCCAGCAGCTTTTTTCTGGCATCAATTCTTGCATGTACAGGATTTTGGACTGGCAATCCACATTTGTCTTCTGAGCTCTGGGACCAAGATGACAGTTCTTCTGCATTGGAAGGAAAGCAGGTAGCCCCAGTGTTTTAGGTGCAGATTAGAGCTGGCACAGGTGAGAGCAAGACCAGTCAAGTCAGTGTTTCCTGGCCGCTTTTGTCTACCAGCAGCTGCCTTGCCTTGGCAACCCAAGAGTTTCCTCTTCTTGCCCTGCTAAACCTCCATGGCTTTGAGTTCTCTTCTGTGCCCATGCCCCACCTGGCTACAGCTTTCCTCCACGGCCTTGCTTTGCCTACTCCTTCCTGTTTCTGCCTGGCCTACCCATCACTGGGCTTACCTTCTTATGCCTAGCCTTGCCTCTAACTTCTGGACCTTCTCTTGCCTACCACTCCATTTGCTTTCCCCTCACTGCTCTGGCCTTGTCTACCTCCCCCTTGACTTGCCTCCAATTGCCTACACTTGCCTTGTGTTGCCTTGCCTGCATGGAAGGCAAGGTAAAGAGTGGTAGGCAAGGCAAAGCAAAGCAAGGACGATGTAGGCAGGGCAAGGGAAGGCAGATGCAAGAAAGGCAAGCAAAGCAAGAGGAGGCTAGGAAAAACTGGGCAAGGTAGAGAAGGCAAGTCCCAGCCAAAAGACTCGGAGTGCCTTTCCTTGAGAAGCAAAGGCCATAGTGCCAGTGTCAGTGGAGCAGAAGGAAAGGTACCATGGGGAGGTACAGTCCAGCAAGACATTTCTCTCCTGGCCCCTTCTGGGTAGGAGTAATTGTTGGACGTATGCAATACTGGAGGTGCTATGCAACTTTGGCTTGGTAAGCTCCTGAAGGAGAATGGCAAGGCTTTTTCATGGGAAGGAAAGCACGCAACCCCAGCGCTGGAGGCGCAGAGAAGAAGCTGCCTAGTGGAGGTCCGGGGCACCAGCTGCTTTCTGTCCTGACATATCTGGTGTGGAAGCATTGCTTCAGTTTGTACACTTTACGGACATGGAATCCATCTTTGGAAGGTGGCCTCTTGAAAGATTCAGTTTGGCAGGTGGTTTCCGCGTCTCAGAAGTGGCCTTCTGAAATTCTGGCAACACCGTCTTTTGGACAAGGTAAACCGCTCTGCTCAGTCTTGGTGGGTAGCCTACCTAGCAGCCTAGGTAATGCTGAGGAACAGTGTTCTGGCACCTTTGCATGGGATCAGTCCCTGGATGTTCTGTATTTTGGAGGAGGGGATGCCATTTCATTGGAGATGGGCTTCTAATTCCTCTCTTTTGCAAAGGAAACAACTTTGCATGTGTACATTGGTTGGTCTTAGTGAATTTTAAGACTTTTGCCCATAGGCAGTTCTCTGGCTTAGTGCTGTTGAACTGTCAGTGGGAATGCAAACGCCAGGCTGTTGAGCTTTTTGTCCTGGTCCCGTTCATGTGGGAGCAGCTCCCCTCCATGGTGCTGGACCTGACTGGATGCAGACTCAGTGAGACTGCAGGGTTAGGATGGTAGCAAGAGCTGAGAAGGAAAGGGCCGATAGCAGGGTGTGTGCTGGTACCTCGACGGGTGCAGTTGAAGTTGTCGGCAGCTAGAGCTTTCTCAGCTGGCATCTTTGTGAGCTCTGCTTTTGCCAGATGTTCTCAAGTTTGTAGCCAGATTCTTGTGAGAGTGAAAAGAATTTTTAAGGCAAAGGCCACTAGAGTGTGGTGCAAATAAGAGTTTGCAGTTGGAAGGGGAAGATCAAAGCAATCTTTTGGGGCTGACAGTCGAGTTGAGAGCAGGCACCTTTCCAACTTGGCTGTGGAATTGGGAGGCTTCCGAGCTGGACACAGCGCGATACCTTTAAAAGCAAGTCGAGAGTGCCATCGTGTGGTTGATTCCATATGAGCGCTGACAGAGTGCAGGCAAAAGCCAAGCTCTTTTCTGGCCCGGCCCCACTCGTGTGCGAGCAGCAGTTCGTGGAGAAGCTCCGTGGTGAATCCTGTCCCTTGGACACTGAACGAATGTGAAGCTACATCTAGCGGAGAAGGAAGAGGAATCATTTCACAGCTGGCTGCACGGTGTTTCGGCTGCAAAACCAAAGGAAATTGGGAGCAGCTCCCCTTCATGGTGCTGGACCATGGCGCTGAGAAGGAAAGGGCCGATAGCAGGGTGTGTGCTGGTACCTCGACGGGTGCAGTTGAAGTTGTCGGCAGCTAGAGCTTTCTCAGTTGGCATCTTTGTGAGCTCTGCTTTTGCCAGATGTTCTCAAGTTTGTAGCCAGATTCTTGTGAGAGAGAAAAGAATTATTTGGGCAAAGGCGTTGGTGTTGCCGTTAGAGTGTGGTGCAAATAAGAGTTTGCAGTTGGAAGGGGAAGATCAAAGCAATCTTTTGGGGCTGACAGATGAGTTGAGAGCAGGCACCTTCCCAACTTGGCTGTAGAATCGGGAGGATTCCGAGCTGGACACAGCGGGATTCCTTTAAAAGCAAGTCGAGAGTGCCATCGTGTGGTTGATTCCATATGAGCGCTGACAGAGTCCAGGCAAAAGCCAAGCTCACTTCCACGAAGGTCTGGAAACACTGGCACACGGGACACAATGTGCAGAGAGAGAAGGAGCAAGAGAGAGAGAGAAGCACTTTGCCCCAAATTCAGTCTTACAGAACTCGTGCACTTGGAGTTCCCAGAGAAGGTGGCGTGCGTGGAGAAGGTTTTCTCCACGTAGCCTCTTCTGTTCGCTTCTTTGCCGGACCGCAGAAAGACGCCCGCTTCCCTCTCGCGCTTTGCGAGCGAAAAGGCGCCTAGCCGGCGAAGGTGCGTCTTCGGCGGCCAGAAGGCGAAACGAAAACCGGCACTGTGCCCTGCTGCTGCGCTCCCTGCATTTCACATCCAAACTGCACCAGCACGCATAGCAACATGCAGGCTCACCTCCAAAAGATGTTTCCCGCTGCCACGAAGGTCTGGCAGCACTGGCACTCGGGACAAAATGTGCAGAGAGAGAAGAGGGAGAGAGGGAGAGAAGCACTTTGCCCCAGCTTCAGTCTTACAGAACTCGTGCACTTGGAGTTCCCAGAGAAGGTAGAGTGCGTGGAGAAGGTTTTCTCCACGTAGCCTCTTCTGTTCGCGTTTTTGCCGCACCGCAGAGAGCCGCCCGCTTCTCTCTCGCGCTTTGCGAGCGAAGGACGCCTAGCCGGCGAAGGTGCGTCTTCGGCGGCTGCAAAGCGAAGCGAGAGCCGGTACGGCGCCCTGCTGCTGTGCTCCCTGCATTTCACATCCAAACTGCACCAGCACGCATAGCAGCATGCAGGCTCATCTCCAAAAGATGTTTCCTGCTGCCACGAAGATCTGGCAACACTGGCACTAAGTCACACTCTGCAGAGAGAGAAAAAGCAAGAGAGATTGAGATGCACTTTGCCCCAGCTTCAGTCTTACAGAACTCGTGCACTTGGAGTTCCCAGAGAAGGTAGAGTGCGTGGAGAATGCTCTCTCCACGTAGCCTCTTCTGTTCGCGTTTTTGCCGCACCGCAGAGAGCCGCCCGCTTCTCTCTCGCGCTTTGCGAGCGAAGGGCGCCTAGCCGGCGAAGGTGCGTCTTCTTCGGCAAGAAAGCGAAGCGAGAGCCGGTACGGCGCCCTGCTGCTGTGCTCGCTGCATTTCACATCCAAACTGCACCAGCACGCATAGCAGCATGCAGGCTCATCTCCAAAGGATGTTTCCTGCCGCCACGAAGTTCTGGCAGCACTGGCACTCGGGACAAAATATGCAGAGAGAGAGGGAGCGAGAGAGAGAGAAAAGAACTTCGCCCCAGCTTCAGCCTTGCAGAACTCGTGCACTTGGAGTTCCCAGAGAAGGTAGCGTGCGTGGAGAAGGTTTTCTCCACGTAGCCGCTTCTGTTCGCATCTTTGCCGCACCGCAGAGAGCCGCCCGCTTCTCTCTCGCGCTTTGCGAGCGAAGGACGCCTAGCCGGCGAAGGTGCGTCTTCGGCGGCTGCAAAGCGAAGCGAGAGCCGGTACGGCGCCCTGCTGCTGTGCTCCCTGCATTTCACATCCAAACTGCACCAGCACGCATAGCAGCATGCAGGCTCATCTCCAAAAGATGTTTCCTGCTGCCACGAAGATCTGGCAACACTGGCACTAAGTCACACTCTGCAGAGAGAGAAAAAGCAAGAGAGATTGAGATGCACTTTGCCCCAGCTTCAGTCTTACAGAACTCGTGCACTTGGAGTTCCCAGAGAAGGTAGAGTGCGTGGAGAATGCTCTCTCCACGTAGCCTCTTCTGTTCGCGTTTTTGCCGCACCGCAGAGAGCCGCCCGCTTCTCTCTCGCGCTTTGCGAGCGAAGGGCGCCTAGCCGGCGAAGGTGCGTCTTCTTCGGCAAGAAAGCGAAGCGAGAGCCGGTACGGCGCCCTGCTGCTGTGCTCGCTGCATTTCACATCCAAACTGCACCAGCACGCATAGCAGCATGCAGGCTCATCTCCAAAGGATGTTTCCTGCCGCCACGAAGTTCTGGCAGCACTGGCACTCGGGACAAAATATGCAGAGAGAGAGGGAGCGAGAGAGAGAGAAAAGAACTTCGCCCCAGCTTCAGCCTTGCAGAACTCGTGCACTTGGAGTTCCCAGAGAAGGTAGCGTGCGTGGAGAAGGTTTTCTCCACGTAGCCGCTTCTGTTCGCATCTTTGCCGCACCGCAGAGAGCCGCCCGCTTCTCTCTCGCGCTTTGCGAGCGAAGGACGCCTAGCCGGCGAAGGTGCGTCTTCGGCGGCTGCAAAGCGAAGCGAGAGCCGGTACGGCGCCCTGCTGCTGTGCTCCCTGCATTTCACATCCAAACTGCACCAGCACGCATAGCAGCATGCAGGCTCATCTCCAAAAGATGTTTCCTGCTGCCACGAAGATCTGGCAACACTGGCACTAAGTCACACTCTGCAGAGAGAGAAAAAGCAAGAGAGATTGAGATGCACTTTGCCCCAGCTTCAGTCTTACAGAACTCGTGCACTTGGAGTTCCCAGAGAAGGTAGAGTGCGTGGAGAATGCTCTCTCCACGTAGCCTCTTCTGTTCGCGTTTTTGCCGCACCGCAGAGAGCCGCCCGCTTCTCTCTCGCGCTTTGCGAGCGAAGGGCGCCTAGCCGGCGAAGGTGCGTCTTCTTCGGCAAGAAAGCGAAGCGAGAGCCGGTACGGCGCCCTGCTGCTGTACTCCCCGCATTTTACTTCCAAACTGCACCAGCACGCATCGCAGCATGCAGGCTCATCTCCAAAGGATGTTTCCTGCCGCCACGAAGTTCTGGCAGCACTGGCACTCGGGACAAAATATGCAGAGAGAGAGGGAGCGAGAGAGAGAGAAAAGAACTTCGCCCCAGCTTCAGCCTTGCAGAACTCGTGCACTTGGAGTTCCCAGAGAAGGTAGCGTGCGTGGAGAAGGTTTTCTCCACGTAGCCGCTTCTGTTCGCATCTTTGCCGCACCGCAGAGAGCCGCCCGCTTCTCTCTCGCGCTTTGCGAGCGAAGGACGCCTAGCCGGCGAAGGTGCGTCTTCGGCGGCTGCAAAGCGAAGCGAGAGCCGGTACGGCGCCCTGCTGCTGTGCTCCCTGCATTTCACATCCAAACTGCACCAGCACGCATAGCAGCATGCAGGCTCATCTCCAAAAGATGTTTCCTGCTGCCACGAAGATCTGGCAACACTGGCACTAAGTCACACTCTGCAGAGAGAGAAAAAGCAAGAGAGATTGAGATGCACTTTGCCCCAGCTTCAGTCTTACAGAACTCGTGCACTTGGAGTTCCCAGAGAAGGTAGAGTGCGTGGAGAAGGTTTTCTCCACGTAGCCTCTTCTGTTCGCGTTTTTGCCGCACCGCAGAGAGCCGCCCGCTTCTCTCTCGCGCTTTGCGAGCGAAGGGCGCCTAGCCGGCGAAGGTGCGTCTTCTTCGGCAAGAAAGCGAAGCGAGAGCCGGTACGGCGCCCTGCTGCTGTGCTCCCTGCATTTCACATCCAAACTGCACCAGCACGCATAGCAGCATGCAGGCTCACCTCCAAAAAATGTTTCCTGCTGCCACGAAGATCTGGCAACACTGGCACTAAGTCACACTCTGCAGAGAGAGAAAAAGCAAGAGAGATTGAGATGCACTTTGCCCCAGCTTCAGTCTTACAGAACTCGTGCACTTGGAGTTCCCAGAGAAGGTAGAGTGCGTGGAGAAGGTTTTCTCCACGTAGCCTCTTCTGTTCGCGTTTTTGCCGCACCGCCGAGAGCCGCCCGCTTCTCTCTCGCGCTTTGCGAGCGAAGGACGCCTAGCCGGCGAAGGTGCGTCTTCGGCGGCTGCAAAGCGAAGCGAGAGCCGGTACGGCGCCCTGCTGCTGTGCTCGCTGCATTTCACATCCAAGCTGCACCAGCACGCATAGCAGCATGCAGGCTCATCTCCAAAGGAAGTTTGCCACTGCCACCAAGATTTGGCAGCACTGGCAGTCGGGACAAAATGTGCAGAGAGAGAAAAAGCAAGAGAGATTGAGATGCACTTTGCCACAGCTTCAGTGTTACAGAACGCGTACAAAAACGCGAACAGAAAAGGCTACGTGGAGAAAACATTCTCCACGCACGCTACCTTCTCTGGGACCTCCAAGTGCACGAGTTCTGTAAGACTGAAGCTGGGGCGAAGTTCTTTTCTCTCTCTCTCGCTCCCTCTCTCTCTGCATATTTTGTCCCGAGTGCCAGTGCTGCCAGAACTTCGTGGCGGCAAGAAACATCTTTTGGAGATGAGCCTGCATGCTGCTATGCGTGCTGGTGCAGTTTGGATGTGAAATGCAGTGAGCACAGCAGCAGGGCGCCGTACCGGCTCTCGCTTCGCTTTCTTGCCGAAGAAGACGCACCTTCGCCGGCTAGGCGTCCTTCGCTCGCAAAGCGCGAGAGAGAAGCGGGCGGCTCTCTGCGGTGCGGCAAAGATGCGAACAGAAGCGGCTACGTGGAGAAAACCTTCTCCACGCACGCTACCTTCTCTGGGAACTCCAAGTGCACGAGTTCTGCAAGGCTGAAGCTGGGGCGAAGTTCTTTTCTCTCTCTCTCGCTCCCTCTCTCTCTGCATATTTTGTCCCGAGTGCCAGTGCTGCCAGAACTTCGTGGCGGCAGGAAACATCCTTTGGAGATGAGCCTGCATGCTGCGATGCGTGCTGGTGCAGTTTGGAAGTAAAATGCGGGGAGTACAGCAGCAGGGCGCCGTACCGGCTCTCGCTTCGCTTTCTTGCCGAAGAAGACGCACCTTCGCCGGCTAGGCGCCCTTCGCTCGCAAAGCGCGAGAGAGAAGCGGGCGGCTCTCTGCGGTGCGGCAAAAACGCGAACAGAAGAGGCTACGTGGAGAGAGCATTCTCCACGCACTCTACCTTCTCTGGGAACTCCAAGTGCACGAGTTCTGTAAGACTGAAGCTGGGGCAAAGTGCATCTCAATCTCTCTTGCTTTTTCTCTCTCTGCAGAGTGTGACTTAGTGCCAGTGTTGCCAGATCTTCGTGGCAGCAGGAAACATCTTTTGGAGATGAGCCTGCATGCTGCTATGCGTGCTGGTGCAGTTTGGATGTGAAATGCAGCGAGCACAGCAGCAGGGCGCCGTACCGGCTCTCGCTTCGCTTTGCAGCCGCCGAAGACGCACCTTCGCCGGCTAGGCGTCCTTCGCTCGCAAAGCGCGAGAGAGAAGCGGGCGGCTCTCGGCGGTGCGGCAAAAACGCGAACAGAAGAGGCTACGTGGAGAAAACCTTCTCCACGCACTCTACCTTCTCTGGGAACTCCAAGTGCACGAGTTCTGTAAGACTGAAGCTGGGGCAAAGTGCATCTCAATCTCTCTTGCTTTTTCTCTCTCTGCAGAGTGTGACTTAGTGCCAGTGTTGCCAGATCTTCGTGGCAGCAGGAAACATTTTTTGGAGGTGAGCCTGCATGCTGCTATGCGTGCTGGTGCAGTTTGGATGTGAAATGCAGGGAGCACAGCAGCAGGGCGCCGTACCGGCTCTCGCTTCGCTTTCTTGCCGAAGAAGACGCACCTTCGCCGGCTAGGCGCCCTTCGCTCGCAAAGCGCGAGAGAGAAGCGGGCGGCTCTCTGCGGTGCGGCAAAAACGCGAACAGAAGAGGCTACGTGGAGAAAACCTTCTCCACGCACTCTACCTTCTCTGGGAACTCCAAGTGCACGAGTTCTGTAAGACTGAAGCTGGGGCAAAGTGCATCTCAATCTCTCTTGCTTTTTCTCTCTCTGCAGAGTGTGACTTAGTGCCAGTGTTGCCAGATCTTCGTGGCAGCAGGAAACATCTTTTGGAGATGAGCCTGCATGCTGCTATGCGTGCTGGTGCAGTTTGGATGTGAAATGCAGGGAGCACAGCAGCAGGGCGCCGTACCGGCTCTCGCTTCGCTTTGCAGCCGCCGAAGACGCACCTTCGCCGGCTAGGCGTCCTTCGCTCGCAAAGCGCGAGAGAGAAGCGGGCGGCTCTCTGCGGTGCGGCAAAGATGCGAACAGAAGCGGCTACGTGGAGAAAACCTTCTCCACGCACGCTACCTTCTCTGGGAACTCCAAGTGCACGAGTTCTGCAAGGCTGAAGCTGGGGCGAAGTTCTTTTCTCTCTCTCTCGCTCCCTCTCTCTCTGCATATTTTGTCCCGAGTGCCAGTGCTGCCAGAACTTCGTGGCGGCAGGAAACATCCTTTGGAGATGAGCCTGCATGCTGCTATGCGTGCTGGTGCAGTTTGGATGTGAAATGCAGCGAGCACAGCAGCAGGGCGCCGTACCGGCTCTCGCTTCGCTTTCTTGCCGAAGAAGACGCACCTTCGCCGGCTAGGCGCCCTTCGCTCGCAAAGCGCGAGAGAGAAGCGGGCGGCTCTCTGCGGTGCGGCAAAGATGCGAACAGAAGCGGCTACGTGGAGAAAACCTTCTCCACGCACGCTACCTTCTCTGGGAACTCCAAGTGCACGAGTTCTGTAAGACTGAAGCTGGGGCAAAGTGCATCTCAATCTCTCTTGCTTTTTCTCTCTCTGCAGAGTGTGACTTAGTGCCAGTGTTGCCAGATCTTCGTGGCAGCAGGAAACATCTTTTGGAGATGAGCCTGCATGCTGCTATGCGTGCTGGTGCAGTTTGGATGTGAAATGCAGCGAGCACAGCAGCAGGGCGCCGTACCGGCTCTCGCTTCGCTTTGCAGCCGCCGAAGACGCACCTTCGCCGGCTAGGCGTCCTTCGCTCGCAAAGCGCGAGAGAGAAGCGGGCGGCTCTCTGCGGTGCGGCAAAGATGCGAACAGAAGCGGCTACGTGGAGAAAACCTTCTCCACGCACGCTACCTTCTCTGGGAACTCCAAGTGCACGAGTTCTGCAAGGCTGAAGCTGGGGCGAAGTTCTTTTCTCTCTCTCTCGCTCCCTCTCTCTCTGCATATTTTGTCCCGAGTGCCAGTGCTGCCAGAACTTCGTGGCGGCAGGAAACATCCTTTGGAGATGAGCCTGCATGCTGCTATGCGTGCTGGTGCAGTTTGGATGTGAAATGCAGCGAGCACAGCAGCAGGGCGCCGTACCGGCTCTCGCTTCGCTTTCTTGCCGAAGAAGACGCACCTTCGCCGGCTAGGCGCCCTTCGCTCGCAAAGCGCGAGAGAGAAGCGGGCGGCTCTCTGCGGTGCGGCAAAAACGCGAACAGAAGAGGCTACGTGGAGAAAACCTTCTCCACGCACTCTACCTTCTCTGGGAACTCCAAGTGCACGAGTTCTGTAAGACTGAAGCTGGGGCAAAGTGCATCTCAATCTCTCTTGCTTTTTCTCTCTCTGCAGAGTGTGACTTAGTGCCAGTGTTGCCAGATCTTCGTGGCAGCAGGAAACATCTTTTGGAGATGAGCCTGCATGCTGCTATGCGTGCTGGTGCAGTTTGGATGTGAAATGCAGGGAGCACAGCAGCAGGGCGCCGTACCGGCTCTCGCTTCGCTTTGCAGCCGCCGAAGACGCACCTTCGCCGGCTAGGCGTCCTTCGCTCGCAAAGCGCGAGAGAGAAGCGGGCGGCTCTCTGCGGTGCGGCAAAAACGCGAACAGAAGAGGCTACGTGGAGAAAACCTTCTCCACGCACTCTACCTTCTCTGGGAACTCCAAGTGCACGAGTTCTGTAAGACTGAAGCTGGGGCAAAGTGCTTCTCTCCCTCTCTCCCTCTTCTCTCTCTGCACATTTTGTCCCGAGTGCCAGTGCTGCCAGACCTTCGTGGCAGCGGGAAACATCTTTTGGAGGTGAGCCTGCATGTTGCTATGCGTGCTGGTGCAGTTTGGATGTGAAATGCAGGGAGCGCAGCAGCAGGGCACAGTGCCGGTTTTCGTTTCGCCTTCTGGCCGCCGAAGACGCACCTTCGCCGGCTAGGCGCCTTTTCGCTCGCAAAGCGCGAGAGGGAAGCGGGCGTCTTTCTGCGGTCCGGCAAAGAAGCGAACAGAAGAGGCTACGTGGAGAAAACCTTCTCCACGCACGCCACCTTCTCTGGGAACTCCAAGTGCACGAGTTCTGTAAGACTGAATTTGGGGCAAAGTGCTTCTCTCTCTCTCTTGCTCCTTCTCTCTCTGCACATTGTGTCCCGTGTGCCAGTGTTTCCAGACCTTCGTGGAAGTGAGCTTGGCTTTTGCCTGGACTCTGTCAGCGCTCATATGGAATCAACCACACGATGGCACTCTCGACTTGCTTTTAAAGGAATCCCGCTGTGTCCAGCTCGGAATCCTCCCGATTCTACAGCCAAGTTGGGAAGGTGCCTGCTCTCAACTCATCTGTCAGCCCCAAAAGATTGCTTTGATCTTCCCCTTCCAACTGCAAACTCTTATTTGCACCACACTCTAACGGCAACACCAACGCCTTTGCCCAAATAATTCTTTTCTCTCTCACAAGAATCTGGCTACAAACTTGAGAACATCTGGCAAAAGCAGAGCTCACAAAGATGCCAACTGAGAAAGCTCTAGCTGCCGACAACTTCAACTGCACCCGTCGAGGTACCAGCACACACCCTGCTATCGGCCCTTTCCTTCTCAGCGCCATGGTCCAGCACCATGAAGGGGAGCTGCTCCCAATTTCCTTTGGTTTTGCAGCCGAAACACCGTGCAGCCAGCTGTGAAATGATTCCTCTTCCTTCTCCGCTAGATGTAGCTTCACATTCGTTCAGTGTCCAAGGGACAGGATTCACCACGGAGCTTCTCCACGAACTGCTGCTCGCACACGAGTGGGGCCGGGCCAGAAAAGAGCTTGGCTTTTGCCTGCACTCTGTCAGCGCTCATATGGAATCAACCACACGATGGCACTCTCGACTTGCTTTTAAAGGTATCGCGCTGTGTCCAGCTCGGAAGCCTCCCAATTCCACAGCCAAGTTGGAAAGGTGCCTGCTCTCAACTCGACTGTCAGCCCCAAAAGATTGCTTTGATCTTCCCCTTCCAACTGCAAACTCTTATTTGCACCACACTCTAGTGGCCTTTGCCTTAAAAATTCTTTTCACTCTCACAAGAATCTGGCTACAAACTTGAGAACATCTGGCAAAAGCAGAGCTCACAAAGATGCCAGCTGAGAAAGCTCTAGCTGCCGACAACTTCAACTGCACCCGTCGAGGTACCAGCACACACCCTGCTATCGGCCCTTTCCTTCTCAGCTCTTGCTACCATCCTAACCCTGCAGTCTCACTGAGTCTGCATCCAGTCAGGTCCAGCACCATGGAGGGGAGCTGCTCCCACATGAACGGGACCAGGACAAAAAGCTCAACAGCCTGGCGTTTGCATTCCCACTGACAGTTCAACAGCACTAAGCCAGAGAACTGCCTATGGGCAAAAGTCTTAAAATTCACTAAGACCAACCAATGTACACATGCAAAGTTGTTTCCTTTGCAAAAGAGAGGAATTAGAAGCCCATCTCCAATGAAATGGCATCCCCTCCTCCAAAATACAGAACATCCAGGGACTGATCCCATGCAAAGGTGCCAGAACACTGTTCCTCAGCATTACCTAGGCTGCTAGGTAGGCTACCCACCAAGACTGAGCAGAGCGGTTTACCTTGTCCAAAAGACGGTGTTGCCAGAATTTCAGAAGGCCACTTCTGAGACGCGGAAACCACCTGCCAAACTGAATCTTTCAAGAGGCCACCTTCCAAAGATGGATTCCATGTCCGTAAAGTGTACAAACTGAAGCAATGCTTCCACACCAGATATGTCAGGACAGAAAGCAGCTGGTGCCCCGGACCTCCACTAGGCAGCTTCTTCTCTGCGCCTCCAGCGCTGGGGTTGCGTGCTTTCCTTCCCATGAAAAAGCCTTGCCATTCTCCTTCAGGAGCTTACCAAGCCAAAGTTGCATAGCACCTCCAGTATTGCATACGTCCAACAATTACTCCTACCCAGAAGGGGCCAGGAGAGAAATGTCTTGCTGGACTGTACCTCCCCATGGTACCTTTCCTTCTGCTCCACTGACACTGGCACTATGGCCTTTGCTTCTCAAGGAAAGGCACTCCGAGTCTTTTGGCTGGGACTTGCCTTCTCTACCTTGCCCAGTTTTTCCTAGCCTCCTCTTGCTTTGCTTGCCTTTCTTGCATCTGCCTTCCCTTGCCCTGCCTACATCGTCCTTGCTTTGCTTTGCCTTGCCTACCACTCTTTACCTTGCCTTCCATGCAGGCAAGGCAACACAAGGCAAGTGTAGGCAATTGGAGGCAAGTCAAGGGGGAGGTAGACAAGGCCAGAGCAGTGAGGGGAAAGCAAATGGAGTGGTAGGCAAGAGAAGGTCCAGAAGTTAGAGGCAAGGCTAGGCATAAGAAGGTAAGCCCAGTGATGGGTAGGCCAGGCAGAAACAGGAAGGAGTAGGCAAAGCAAGGCCGTGGAGGAAAGCTGTAGCCAGGTGGGGCATGGGCACAGAAGAGAACTCAAAGCCATGGAGGTTTAGCAGGGCAAGAAGAGGAAACTCTTGGGTTGCCAAGGCAAGGCAGCTGCTGGTAGACAAAAGCGGCCAGGAAACACTGACTTGACTGGTCTTGCTCTCACCTGTGCCAGCTCTAATCTGCACCTAAAACACTGGGGCTACCTGCTTTCCTTCCAATGCAGAAGAACTGTCATCTTGGTCCCAGAGCTCAGAAGACAAATGTGGATTGCCAGTCCAAAATCCTGTACATGCAAGAATTGATGCCAGAAAAAAGCTGCTGGGACAGACGGGTTTGGCTCCTATGGGCTTCCTCTTCCATGCTCCTGAAACGCTGCGGGTATGTGAAGGCCTTGAAGGCTTCCTGAGGGAAGCAGGCAGGGCAAGGCAAGTTGAAGAAATGCCACGAAAAGAGGGGTCTTGAATTCCAGGTGGGGGAGGGGTGAGCAAGGTCCTGCAAGGCAAGTGAAGGCTTTGAGGGCAACAGAAGGCAACTGCTGCATTTACAGGGCAAGGCAAGGCAAGGGAGAGATAAGCAAGACAATGAGAGTTCTAGAAAAAGAAGGGAAGGGAAGGCAAGGCTGGGCCTGGACAAATGGGTGGGGAAGTCAAGGTGGGGATGGCTGAGCAAATCAGTGCAGGGCAGTGGAGGGATGGAAGAGCGGGAATGGTCACTTAAGTTCATACAACATAACCTGTCAAATTCTTTGCACCCATGCCCACGCAGTAAAAGCAAAAAATCAATTGCTGCTTGATTTTGGAATATAGCATGTCTAATGCTGTCTACATCAATTAACGAGTCAGCTATCGCTATGCTGGTAGCATTACTAAACTTGGCCAACCAACAGCCAGGTTTGTTCAGGCTCCTGAGGCCTTGTGCACTTGCAAGCCCAGGAGCCGATGAAGAGGCAGTGATTATCTTGGCAGTGTTCCAGAACTCAGCTGTATCTCTGCAGGCAGAAGTAAAAGCATGTATGCTGTGAGTATGAGAGTGGTGAGTTCAGTTTTGTTGGCTCCATAGTGCAATTGTCATCTTTAGAGAAAAGAGGGTTACTTCCCCCAAAGTAGATGGACCACCTTTAATTGCCATTGGCACTCTGGTCCATGCTCAGTCCGCACAGATTAAGAAAATGCCCTGCGGGAGTTGCATATGCATACTAAAACTCAAGGTTAGTTTTAGTTTGTGATTGAATTACACCGGTGTGAAACACTTGGGTAGCATGGTGTTGTGGCATTGACCCACCAAGCCATAGGGCTATTCCTTGTGCTGAGAAATGTGAAGGTGGTACAGCTATGTGCATTCAAGGTGCCTAAAATCTGCAGTTCCTGTGGGGGTAAAGCAGGGAATTTCCCACGGGGAGACAATGTATCCGGGCAGGCTGAGGGTGAGGCCTATACTAGGCCTAACTCCATGTTTGTTATCTGCAGAAGCTGTTTGGAAATCGAATATAATTAGCTCACGATCCTCTACTGTAAAAACATGTAGCGTGGTGCCAGCTTTACCTGTCTGCCTATACAGCTTTAATAAGACAATTTAAATGCAATTGTTTTTGCCATGTAGACACATGTGCTTTACATCTCAAACCGTTTGTAATTATTTTTACAGAAAGCTGTCCTACCATCAGCAACTTAAGCAGGTCTTAAATGCAATTTTCCAAGAACGTGCAGTGCTATCATCCCTGTGAGTAAAGCTGCATCTCGAAAACATCTTAATAAACTTACATTTATCTTAGAGGAGTGAACAGGCATTTTCCACATGACTGTAAATCTGACACACTTTAGATTTATTTCTTGATATTATTCGCAAATGTTTAACTGCTGTATGATGAATTTTCAGTAGTTTCTTGTGCGAAGAAAGTCAAAATAAGTTAAATTCTGCTGTATCTAAAACTCTTAAGGTATACTCTTAATCTTGTATCTAATTTTAGTAAATTTAAAGTTAAAAGAATGCAAAGGCATTCAGAGTGACTACCTCACTGACTTCAAAGGACTATTTTTCTTTCCATAGGTATACCTTAATCAGTATCTGTGTGCGTACAAGTGTGAAAGTGCTGCAGCAAATGTACTAAGAATGTTGTTTGAGTCTTTTATGTCTTTTGAGTTTATAAGTCAGACCTGTCAACTTTAAGTTGATCAAAATTTATGTAAAGTCTGTTGGTTTTCAGTTTGATTAAGAAGTTGAATTTTGGTAACCTCTGAAAGAAAGAAAAGAGAAAACAGACGCTTGTAGTCGAGTGAAGAAAATTTCCATGTTTGTGAGTGGTGGTGTTGTTTAGTGAATTTGTAACAGCTGGCAGAGGGGTGTAACTTGCTGCCTCAGAGCCAGAACTGGCTGAGTAGAATCCTGAGGCCAATTCTGTAAAGCATTTTGTGGCCTAAGAGTCAGTTAGCCCCGTAATAACTTTAACAAAGGCAAGTTTAATTTTGTTTTCCTGTACATGTGTGTGAATTGTCTCTGTTAATTTGTATTTTATCAGCATGTAAGTCTGGGTAGAGGCACCTATGAGATAGGACTTATTTTTTAAGTGCTTGACATTAATTTTTGCTTTCAATGATGTTAACTTTAAGCTCTGTTAGATTTATCTTAATTTTAAGTGAAGTTAAAGTTTAAGTTCTGTCAAAACATGAAATTCTAGATGTGTTGTTAAAGTAATGATATGAATTTACTAAGCTTTTACAGAGAGCATTACCCAGAAAACATTATTTGATGCTATACATATGTGTCTCTTTGTTCACAGCTATTTGTAATTTGTTTATGGTACCATTGATTATTTAGTTAAAACTAAACCACAACACCGATCTGCAAGAAGTATATTGCTTTAAAGAATTGATATTAATAGAAGCTTGTTTAGAAGATTTAGAGAGACCCTCTCAGGTAAGGCCTGGGCTCTGGCCAAGTCCTGGCCCTAAGCTGATCGGGTACTGAATCTTGAATCCCAGATGTTTCTACCCTAAAACTGCAATTGAGTCATTTTGGCTCACCAATTGGGCTTGGAGAGCTGGAACCCCTTTTCAGGTAAACTTGACAACCTTGCCCGGGAAAGGTCTTCAAGTCTCACCTGTAAAATGGGACTCTCCCGTGATTGTGGACTCTGGGTAGTAGCTAATAGTTAAATGGTTAATGATCTGTATATTTTTAAAGTACTGTTCTCTATCTCTTATGTATTGCACCTGTAGTTGTATCTGTTGCCTTAATTACCTTTGCTCATAATGCAAAACCCACAATTGAGTGTATAATAACAGTCTTGCTCTCACCTGTGCCAGCTCTAATCTGCACCTAAAACACTGGGGCTACCTGCTTTCCTTCCAATGCAGAAGAACTGTCATCTTGGTCCCAGAGCTCAGAAGACAAATGTGGATTGCCAGTCCAAAATCCTGTACATGCAAGAATTGATGCCAGAAAAAAGCTGCTGGGACAGACGGGTTTGGCTCCTATGGGCTTCCTCTTCCATGCTCCTGAAACGCTGCGGGTATGTGAAGGCCTTGAAGGCTTCCTGAGGGAAGCAGGCAGGGCAAGGCAAGTTGAAGAAATGCCACGAAAAGAGGGGTCTTGAATTCCAGGTGGGGGAGGGGTGAGCAAGGTCCTGCAAGGCAAGTGAAGGCTTTGAGGGCAACAGAAGGCAACTGCTGCATTTACAGGGCAAGGCAAGGCAAGGGAGAGATAAGCAAGACAATGAGAGTTCTAGAAAAAGAAGGGAAGGGAAGGGAAGGCAAGGCTGGGCCTGGACAAATGGGTGGGGAAGTCAAGGTGGGGATGGCTGAGCAAATCAGTGCAGGGCAGTGGAGGGATGGAAGAGCGGGAATGGTCACTTAAGTTCATACAACATAACCTGTCAAATTCTTTGCACCCATGCCCACGCAGTAAAAGCAAAAAATCAATTGCTGCTTGATTTTGGAATATAGCATGTCTAATGCTGTCTACATCAATTAACAAGTCAGCTATCGCTATGCTGGTAGCATTACTAAACTTGGCCAACCAACAGCCAGGTTTGTTCAGGCTCCTGAGGCCTTGTGCACTTGCAAGCCCAGGAGCCGATGAAGAGGCAGTGATTATCTTGGCAGTGTTCCAGAACTCAGCTGTATCTCTGCAGGCAGAAGTAAAAGCATGTATGCTGTGAGTATGAGAGTGGTGAGTTCAGTTTTGTTGGCTCCATAGTGCAATTGTCATCTTTAGAGAAAAGAGGGTTACTTTCCCCAAAGTAGATGGACCACCTTTAATTGCCATTGGCACTCTGGTCCATGCTCAGTCCGCACAGATTAAGAAAATGCCCTGCGGGAGTTGCATATGTATACTAAAACTCAAGGTTAGTTTTAGTTTGTGATTGAATTACACCGGTGTGAAACACTTGGGTAGCATGGTGTTGTGGCATTGACCCACCAAGCCATAGGGCTATTCCTTGTGCTGAGAAATGTGAAGGTGGTACAGCTATGTGCATTCAAGGTGCCTAAAATCTGCAGTTCCTGTGGGGGTAAAGCAGGGAATTTCCCACGGGGAGACAATGTATCCGGGCAGGCTGAGGAGGCAGGGGTGCTGTTCCATAACTGTGGCAGTTCAGGGGTGGTGAGAAGGACACCGATCAGACACTTTGTGAATGGCTTCTGAGGCGCAGCAGTGCTAAGGCATAAGGGATCTTGTCCAGTTGCCTTAGCCAGGGTCACCCAGATGTTTTGCTCCAGGGGGTGTATGGGTTGCAGGTATCCTGTTAAATCACAAACAGAAGAGCAGTTACCTCCCCCCTCTTCCTGCTCCCACCCATTACTCCTGCCGACGTAAGTGCGGAGTGGGTACTTGGCACCAGTGCCATTCCCCTGGAACAGTCATAGTAACCACCTTGTTTGCTTCTGCTCCTATCACCTCAAGTGGCGATAAGACCGGGTTTCTGGGGCGTGGTGGGGGGGGGGGTGGATACCATAGCTTGGCACCTGACAAGCAAGACTATGTGGGACTTTGAATGGATAGGGAGGGCAAAACCCACAGAGAAGACTGATCCTATAGTTCCAGTAGGGAGAATATGGGTAGAAGGAGCTGTGTTTTGAGTGCTTAAAGTGAATGGTCTTTCATTTTTCCAGTGTTTGTAACAGTGCAGCTGGAGAATAACTCATCTGAAATGCTGCCTTTTTCAGCCTAGAAATGAAACTCAAGATCCTTTCAGTATAGGAGATAAGATAAAAGTGGATCTTTACTGGAGCTCCAGGGACAGTTCCAGGAAGAATATCCACAAACGCCCACCCCTCCCCCCGGCTGAATACAGTCTTCTAGGTTTTAGGAAATTAGCATCATTGATCAAAAGCACCAATTCAGAGGACAAGTGGGGATGCAATTCCCCCCAGGTCAAGCCCCTTCTCTGGAGCCCCCCCACCCTTGGTACTAGTTGGACTTGTTGACTAAAATGTGTCTTGAAGATCTTGTTGTCAGGCTTGGTTCCCAGGAAGAAGCAAGACAGGAGAGGGGCCTTGTGCCCTCCAGGGCTTGGAGCTCTGCAATGAGTTTGGTCTTTCTGGCTGGGGAAAAACTACTGGCAAGGTCACAAATACAGAAAAGTAAAAAGGCAAAAATCACTTTGGCATCAGAAGCAAAGGTAAAATTAATGTAAAAAGCAAGCTAAGATACATCTGAAAACTTCTCTGCTTTCTTCATCTTCCCCTTATGCAAAGAGGCTTTTGATTTGCAGGATTTTCATTTTATCCAAAGGCATTCATTCCATAGGTGCCAAAACCATCCCACAATGATAAGTGAAATATAGTCAGTAGGGACAATAGGGACTGGCATCCACCGCAAAGGAGAGGAAAGATCATTTCCAGAACAATAGTTTTATTTAACTGTGGTGAAAAGTGGGAGCTGAGTTTTGTTTAGAATTAGCCAGAAGAAGCTCTTAATTATTCTCTGCTGCTGCTGCTCTTATACCTTTTCATAATTACTGTGGCACATTAAGATTGGCTGCTAGCAAACAATGACAAGGCTGTCTAACAAACAATGGCAATTCAAGCAATAATACAATGAGCTATACTGATGCCTTCAGGTATTTCTAGTTTTTTACTCTTCATGTAGCTGTAACTTGCTGTAGTTCTGTGCTTCTTACAAAGTGCTAAAATCCCCTGTTCCCAGCACCTTTAGCCAAAACAAGACTCTCTGAGTACAGATTCAAGGACATATTCATTGCCTTAGGGCTTGAAAATATGTAAACAACTGTGAGATGGGGGGAGCAGGCCTGGGGTGGTTAACATCATCACCTGAGGGTACGATTGGAGAATTAAGGGCCAATATGCTAATGAAACAGAACTTATAAAAGGTGAAGAGCTCGTGACTCGGGGTCCATTTTGGGTGTCGTCCCCGACAGGGGACTTTGTTTGCCTGAATCTACCTTTAAGGCCTCTGCAGGCCTTAAATAAATTGTCTGCTTTTTATACTCCTAATTTGTCTTGGCCTCTGTTTCAGGTAGCCTGTCTTTTAGGCTACAATACAAGCAAAAGTAGAGTTGGTTACAAAAACCGGATGTGCTAGGAAGGCCGGAAGTTGGTATGACAGAGTTAAAAATTGGATGTGCTAGGGAGACCGGAAGTTTTAACCACAGAGTTAAAACTGAAGGTGCTAGGAAGACCGGAAGTTTTGTATCATAGAGTTGAATCGGAGTGTGCTAGGGAGACCGGAAGTTTTAATCACAGAGTTGAAACTGAAGGTGCTAGGAAAACCGGAAGGAGGAAGTGGAGTCAAGCAAGAAAGTTTTCTTCATTCTCTTTTCTTCATTATCTCGTGGACATGCACAACAAGCACAGGACCAAATATGGCAGGGCCTTTGACATGAATTCAGTCGCAGACACAAGCAGTAAGCAGGTCTAGGGTAGGGAATGGGCATGAAAGGGAATGCACAGCAATGGTGGTTTAGCAAGGCAAGACAGGTGAGGTTCATAGATTGCTGGCAGGCGGAAGTGGCCAGGAAAGACTGATTTGACTGGCCTTGCTCTCACCTGCACCATCTCTAATCTGCACCTAAAACACTGGGGCTACCTGCTTTCCTTCCAATGCAGAAGAACTGTCATTTTGGTTCCGGAGCCCAGAAGACAAATGTGGATTGCCTGTCCAAAATTCCATACATGCAAGAATTGATGCCAGGCAAAAGCTGCTGGGACAGACAGGTCTGGCTTCACGTGACCTCCTATGGGCTTCCTCTTCCATGCTCCTGAAACACTGCGGGTATGTGAAGGCCTTGAAGGCTTCCTGAGGGAAGCAGGCAGGGCAAGGCAAGTTGAAGAATTGTCACGAAAAGAAGGGTCTTGAATTCCAGGTGGGGGAGGGGTGAGCAAGGTCCTGCAAGGCAAGTGAGGACTTTGAGGGCAACAGAAGGCAACTGCTGTGTTTACAGGGCAAGGCAAGGCAAGGGGGAGGTAGGCAAGGCAATGAGAGTCCCAGAAGGAGAAGGGAAGGGAAGGCTGGGCCTGGACAAATGGGTGGGGAAGTCAAGGTGGGGATGGCCGAGCAAGTCAGTGCAGGGCAGTGGAGGGATGGAAGAGCGGGAATGGTCACTTAAGTTCATACAACATAACCTGTCAAATTCTTTGCACCCATGCCCACGCAGTAAAAGCAAAAAATCAATTGCTGCTTGATTTTGGAATATAGCATGTCTAATGCTGTCTACATCAATTAACGAGTCAGCTATCGCTATGCTGGTAGCATTACTAAACTTGGCCAACCAACAGCCAGGTTTGTTCAGGCTCCTGAGGCCTTGTGCACTTGCAAGCCCAGGAGCCGATGAAGAGGCAGTGATTATCTTGGCAGTGTTCCAGAACTCAGCTGTATCTCTGCAGGCAAAAGTAAAAGCATGTATGCTGTGAGTATGAGAGTGGTGAGTTCAGTTTTGTTGGCTCCATAGTGCAATTGTCATCTTTAGAGAAAAGAGGGTTACTTTCCCCAAAGTAGATGTATTAGAGTAATATTGTCCTGGTTTCCTTCTGCAATGATGTAGCCAGACTCTCTGCATCCATTTTCAAAGCATGTGGGTTTATTTCTTGAGTAGATGAGGTAGGGAAGTGGGACCGACCACGTGGCGGCTTCTCGCAGCTCCGTGGTGATCCCACATGGTAAGAGGGGAGAGGGAAGTTGCAAGCAGGGAGTGAAAAATGCAGTCTGAGCAAAATTTGCTTTGTTCGCTTAGTTAACAGGTTTCCTGATGAATATGCTAATTTCTACTAACCAATTTAGGAGGAGATACAAGTTCTACGTCATTTGTGTATAGCCTATGAGAGTTCTCAGATTACCATAGCAGCTCCAGGTTTAGATCTTTGCAAAGCTGGTTTTTCCAGTTTGTATTTCAATCAGCTGGTATGCTTATTTTTTCTCTAGCTCAAACTCAGTTTTTAATTCTATTCTTTCTTTTGCTGAGTAATAATATGTAGGAGAGCTTTCTGCTCCTTCTCCAACATCTCCCCCGTTTTGATGAACTACTAAGATATAAGCTTTTTTACACATTGAAGTATACAGGGAATTGCTATTAACACTACAATTATTACTATAAACACAATTAAACTTATTTTAAAGAGTTCCTTTAGCCAAGATATGAAGTTCTAGTCATGAAACAAATTGTTTAGCTAAGATGGGTCATTTACTGTAATTTGGTTGGCTAAATTTCTTAAGTTTTGTAGTTGTTTATGAATGGATACAGTATAATTAGATAATATTATATAATACAATTTTTTAAAAAAAATTTTACAGTTATGTTTATATGGTAATGGAAGAGAATTAATGTTTTAATTAAACAAGTTGTAAGGGGTTTGTTAGGGCTTTGTGTTGTATTAGAGTTTGTAAACTTGGCTAAAGTAATTCAGGCTTTTTTGTCATTGATTTGAATTACAAGTAAAACTTTATTATAACAATTAATACAAAGAAAAAAAATCATAACATATATTCATGTAAATTATAAAGTTCATTTTGTTTTTGGGCTGTCTTTTTTGACAGATTACTTTTTCTTGTTGGTTTTGCTAGCTCAGCTGTGGGTTTTTGCTTCTCGTGTTTTTGTGTTTTTTTTTTTTCTTTTTTCTTTTTTTTTTTTTTTTCTTTTTTCTGCGACTGCTTGCTGATGTGACAGGATTTCTCATACTTTTGCTGGAATTTCTTCGAGCTTTGTACCTGTGAAAACAAAAGAAAATGCCTTCTCCCAAGTTACAAGACCTGTATGGTTTTTGTATTTGTTTTGATTTTAAATTTTTAATCAAATTTGGGGGGTTGTATTTCAATTTTGCTTTTTAGGTGGTTAGGAAATATTAGTATATGAAGGGGTCAGGTCCCTCTGGAAAGCTTTTTTGAAAATTACAGACATGCAAAGCTTTATGTCGCTTTCTTTGAGGTGTAACCTGGGATTCTCCCCCTCTCTGTTGATATAAAAGGGTTTGTAAAATTTGGTATATATTTTTTGTATTATTTTTTGATTTGTGGGGGAGTAAGAAATATTGAATGGTCGGGGAGAAGTGGAATTATTTAAGGATATAGGTGATATTTGTAAAGGATACAGAGGAATATTATTAGGTTTGAATTGTTGGAAATTGTCTGTGTTAAAGTATTTGTTATGTTAGACGGTGTTGTCTTTTGTTGTAGGTGGGTCGGTGAGGAGAAAGAAGCGTCAGGTGGTGCTCGGGGCGTGAATGGCTTTGTAGATAGCAGCGGTGGGAGGTCGGTGCTGTTTGGATGGCGGCGAGGAAGTTGGAAAAAGTTTGGTGGGGTGCATGGAAAAGTTGTCGGCGAAGATAGGGGTGCTGGACGGAACCGGATTTTCGACGGTGTTTTGGGATACGGTCGTGGTGTGCTGAACACGGGGTGGATCGTTGCAGAGACGGGATGGCTCGTCTGTGTCGGGATAGGCGGCGGCGGTGGTGCTTCGTTGTCGTGGAGCCGTGGGGGAGGGATGGGTGGTGTCAAGCGGCGAATGCCGCCGGAGGCGGCAGGGGAGGTCGGGACGGGCACGGTGGCTTGTGCGGGAATGCGAACGAGAAAACAGGGACTCGTGGAGGAGGAGGGAGGGGCTGCCGCAGGCGGAAGGGGAGTGTTTCTGCGCTGCCCCGGGACGGGGGTTGGGTCGCTCGCCCGCGCCATGGTGGAGCCGTGGACCGCGCCGGCTCCAGCACGGGGAGGCGGCGAAGGGAGTGTCCGTGCCGCCGGAACGGGCAGCAGGACACGCGGGGGGGGGGAAAGAGGCGCGCTCGGAGGCGGCAGGGGCGGACTGCAGGGGGGGGGAGGGGGGGAGGGAAAGAGGCGCGCTCGGAGGCGGCAGGGGCGGACTGCGGGGGGGGGAGGGGGGGAGGGAAGGGGAAGGGACAGGGGAGCCAGACTCTCTGCATCCATTTTCAAAGCATGTGGGTTTATTTCTTGAGTAGATGAGGTAGGGAAGTGGGACCGACCACGTGGCGGCTTCTCGCAGCTCCGTGGTGATCCCACATGGTAAGAGGGGAGAGGGAAGTTGCAAGCAGGGAGTGAAAAATGCAGTCTTAGCAAAATTTGCTTTGTTCGCTTAGTTAACAGGTTTCCTGATGAATATGCTAATTTCTACTAACCAATTTAGGAGGAGATACAAGTTCTACGTCATTTGTGTATAGCCTATGAGAGTTCTCAGATTACCATAGCAGCTCCAGGTTTAGATCTTTGCAAAGCTGGTTTTTCCAGTTTGTATTTCAATCAGCTGGTATGCTTATTTTTTCTCTAGCTCAAACTCAGTTTTTAATTCTATTCTTTCTTTTGCTGAGTAATAATATGTAGGAGAGCTTTCTGCTCCTTCTCCAACATAGATGGACCACCTTTAATTGCCATTGGCACTCTGGTCCATGCTCAGTCCGCACAGATTAAGAAAATGCCCTGCGGGAGTTGCATATGTATACTAAAACTCCAGGTTAGTTTTAGTTTGTGATTGAATTACACCGGTGTGAAACACTTGGGTAGCATGGTGTTGTGGCATTGACCCACCAAGCCATAGGGCTATTCCTTGTGCTGAGAAATGTGAAGGTGGTACAGCTATGTGCATTCAAGGTGCCTAAAATCTGCAGTTCCTGTGGGGGTAAAGCAGGGAATTTCCCACGGGGAGACAATGTATCCGGGCAGGCTGAGGAGGCAGGGGTGCTGTTCCATAACTGTGGCAGTTCAGGGGTGGTGAGAAGGATGCCGATCAGACACTTTGTGAATGGCTTCTGAGGCGCAGCAGTGCTAAGGCATAAGGGATCTTGTCCAGTTGCCTTAGCCAGGGTCACCCAGATGTTTTGCTCCAGGGGGTGTATGGGTTGCAGGTATCCTGTTAAATCACAAACAGAAGAGCAGTTACCTCCCCCCTCTTCCTGCTCCCACCCATTACTCCTGCCGACGTAAGTGCGGAGTGGGTACTTGGCACCAGTGCCATTCCCCTGGAACAGTCATAGTAACCACCTTGTTTGCTTCTGCTCCTATCACCTCAAGTGGCGATAAGACCGGGTTTCTGGGGCGTGGTGGGGGGGGGGGGGGGGTGGATACCATAGCTTGGCACCTGACAAGCAAGACTATGTGGGACTTTGAATGGATAGGGAGGGCAAAACCCACAGAGAAGACTGATCCTATAGTTCCAGTAGGGAGAATATGGGTAGAAGGAGCTGTGTTTTGAGTGCTTAAAGTGAACGGTCTTTCATTTTTCCAGTGTTTGTAACAGTGCAGCTGGAGAATAACTCATCTGAAATGCTGCCTTTTTCAGCCTAGAAATGAAACTCAAGATCCTTTCAGTATAGGAGATAAGATAAAAGGGGATCTTTACTGGAGCTCCAGGGACAGTTCCAGGAAGAATATCCACAAAAGCCCACCCCTCCCCCCGGCTGAATACAGTCTTCTAGGTTTTAGGAAATTAGCATCATTGATCAAAAGCACCAATTCAGAGGACAAGTGGGGATGCAATTCCCCCCAGGTCAAGCCCCTTCTCTGGAGCCCCCCCACCCTTGGTACTAGTTGGACTTGTTGACTAAAATGTGTCTTGAAGATCTTGTTGTCAGGCTTGGTTCCCAGGAAGAAGCAAGACAGGAGAGGGGCCTTGTGCCCTCCAGGGCTTGGAGCTCTGCAATGAGTTTGGTCTTTCTGGCTGGGGAAAAACTACTGGCAAGGTCACAAATACAGAAAAGTAAAAAGGCAAAAATCACTTTGGCATCAGAAGCAAAGGTAAAATTAATGTAAAAAGCAAGCTAAGATACATCTGAAAACTTCTCTGCTTTCTTCATCTTCCCCTTATGCAAAGAGGCTTTTGATTTGCAGGATTTTCATTTTATCCAAAGGCATTCATTCCATAGGTGCCAAAACCATCCCACAATGATAAGTGAAATATAGTCAGTAGGGACAATAGGGACTGGCATCCACCGCAAAGGAGAGGAAAGATCATTTCCAGAACAATAGTTTTATTTAACTGTGGTGAAAAGTGGGAGCTGAGTTTTGTTTAGAATTAGCCAGAAGAAGCTCTTAATTATTCTCTGCTGCTGCTGCTCTTATACCTTTTCATAATTACTGTGGCACATTAAGATTGGCTGCTAGCAAACAATGACAAGGCTGTCTAACAAACAATGGCAATTCAAGCAATAATACAATGAGCTATACTGATGCCTTCAGGTATTTCTAGTTTTTTACTCTTCATGTAGCTGTAACTTGCTGTAGTTCTGTGCTTCTTACAAAGTGCTAAAATCCCCTGTTCCCAGCACCTTTAGCCAAAACAAGACTCTCTGAGTACAGATTCAAGGACATATTCATTGCCTTAGGGCTTGAAAATATGTAAACAACTGTGAGATGGGGGGAGCAGGCCTGGGGTGGTTAACATCATCACCTGAGGGTACGATTGGAGAATTAAGGGCCAATATGCTAATGAAACAGAACTTATAAAAGGTGAAGAGCTCGTGACTCGGGGTCCATTTTGGGTGTCGTCCCCGACAGGGGACTTTGTTTGCCTGAATCTACCTTTAAGGCCTCTGCAGGCCTTAAATAAATTGTCTGCTTTTTATACTCCTAATTTGTCTTGGCCTCTGTTTCAGGTAGCCTGTCTTTTAGGCTACAATACAAGCAAAAGTAGAGTTGGTTACAAAAACCGGATGTGCTAGGAAGGCCGGAAGTTGGTATGACAGAGTTAAAAATTGGATGTGCTAGGGAGACCGGAAGTTTTAACCACAGAGTTAAAACTGAAGGTGCTAGGAAGACCGGAAGTTTTGTATCATAGAGTTGAATCGGAGTGTGCTAGGGAGACCGGAAGTTTTAATCACAGAGTTAAAACTGAAGGTGCTAGGAAAACCGGAAGGAGGAAGTGGAGTCAAGCAAGAAAGTTTTCTTCATTCTCTTTTCTTCATTATCTCGTGGACATGCACAACAAGCACAGGACCAAATATGGCAGGGCCTTTGACATGAATTCAGTCGCAGACACAAGCAGTAAGCAGGTCTAGGGTAGGGAATGGGCATGAAAGGGAATGCACAGCAATGGTGGTTTAGCAAGGCAAGACAGGTGAGGTTCATAGATTGCTGGCAGGCGGAAGTGGCCAGGAAAGACTGATTTGACTGGCCTTGCTCTCACCTGCACCATCTCTAATCTGCACCTAAAACACTGGGGCTACCTGCTTTCCTTCCAATGCAGAAGAACTGTCATTTTGGTTCCGGAGCCCAGAAGACAAATGTGGATTGCCTGTCCAAAATTCCATACATGCAAGAATTGATGCCAGGCAAAAGCTGCTGGGACAGACAGGTCTGGCTTCACGTGACCTCCTATGGGCTTCCTCTTCCATGCTCCTGAAACACTGCGGGTATGTGAAGGCCTTGAAGGCTTCCTGAGGGAAGCAGGCAGGGCAAGGCAAGTTGAAGAATTGTCACGAAAAGAAGGGTCTTGAATTCCAGGTGGGGGAGGGGTGAGCAAGGTCCTGCAAGGCAAGTGAAGGCTTTGAGGGCAACAGAAGGCAACTGCTGCATTTACAGGGCAAGGCAAGGCAAGGGAGAGATAAGCAAGACAATGAGAGTTCTAGAAAAAGAAGGGAAGGGAAGGGAAGGCAAGGCTGGGCCTGGACAAATGGGTGGGGAAGTCAAGGTGGGGATGGCTGAGCAAATCAGTGCAGGGCAGTGGAGGGATGGAAGAGCGGGAATGGTCACTTAAGTTCATACAACATAACCTGTCAAATTCTTTGCACCCATGCCCACGCAGTAAAAGCAAAAAATCAATTGCTGCTTGATTTTGGAATATAGCATGTCTAATGCTGTCTACATCAATTAACAAGTCAGCTATCGCTATGCTGGTAGCATTACTAAACTTGGCCAACCAACAGCCAGGTTTGTTCAGGCTCCTGAGGCCTTGTGCACTTGCAAGCCCAGGAGCCGATGAAGTGGCAGTGTTCCAGAACTCAGCTGTATCTCTGCAGGCAGAAGTAAAAGCATGTATGCTGTGAGTATGAGAGTGGTGAGTTCAGTTTTGTTGGCTCCATAGTGCAATTGTCATCTTTAGAGAAAAGAGGGTTACTTTCCCCAAAGTAGATGGACCACCTTTAATTGCCATTGGCACTCTGGTCCATGCTCAGTCCGCACAGATTAAGAAAATGCCCTGCGGGAGTTGCATATGTATACTAAAACTCAAGGTTAGTTTTAGTTTGTGATTGAATTACACCGGTGTGAAACACTTGGGTAGCATGGTGTTGTGGCATTGACCCACCAAGCCATAGGGCTATTCCTTGTGCTGAGAAATGTGAAGGTGGTACAGCTATGTGCATTCAAGGTGCCTAAAATCTGCAGTTCCTGTGGGGGTAAAGCAGGGAATTTCCCACGGGGAGACAAGGTATCTGGGCAGGCTGAGGGTGGGGCCTATACTAGGCCTAACTCCATGTTTGTTATCTGCAGAAGCTGTTTGGAAATCGAATATAATTAGCTCACGATCCTCTACTGTAAAAACATGTAGCGTGGTGCCAGCTTTACCTGTCTGCCTATACAGCTTTAATAAGACAATTTAAATGCAATTGTTTTTGCCATGTAGACACATGTGCTTTACATCTCAAACCGTTTGTAATTATTTTTACAGAAAGCTGTCTTACCATCAGCAAGTTAAGCAGGTCTTAAATGCAATTTTCCAAGAACGTGCAGTGCTATCATCCCTGTGAGTAAAGCTGCATCTCGAAAACATCTTAATAAACTTACATTTATCTTAGAGGAGTGAACAGGCATTTTCCACATGACTGTAAATCTGCCACACTTTAGATTTATTTCTTGATATTATTTGCAAATGTTTAACTGCTGTATGATGAATTTTCAGTAGTTTCTTGTGCGAAGAAAGTCAAAATAAGTTAAATTCTGCTGTATCTAAAACTCTTAAGGTATACTCTTAATCTTGTATCTAATTTTAGTAAATTTAAAGTTAAAAGAATGCAAAGGCATTCAGAGTGACTACCTCACTGAATTCAAAGGACTATTTTTCTTTCCATAGGTATACCTTAATCAGTATCTGTGTGCATACAAGTGTGAAAGTGCTGCAGCAAATGTACTAAGAATGTTGTTTGAGTCTTTTATGCCTTTTGAGTTTATAAGTCAGACCTGTCAACTTTAAGTTGATCAAAATTTATGTAAAGTCTGTTGGTTTTCAGTTTGATTAAGAAGTTGAATTTTGGTAACCTCTGAAAGAAAGAAAAGAGAAAACAGACGCTTGTAGTCGAGTGAAGAAAATTTCCATGTTTGTGAGTGGTGGTGTTGTTTAGTGAATTTGTAACAGCTGGCAGAGGGGTGTAACTTGCTGCCTCAGAGCCAGAACTGGCTGAGTAGCATCCTGAGGCCAATTCTGTAAAGCATTTTGTGGCCTAAGAGTCAGTTAGCCCCATAATAACTTTAGCAAAGGCAAGTTTAATTTTGTTTTCCTGTACATGTGTGTGAATTGTCTCTGTTAATTTGTATTTTATCAGCATGTAAGTCTGGGTAGAGGCACCTATGAGATAGGACTTATTTTTTAAGTGCTTGACATTAATTTTTGCTTTCAATGATGTTAACTTTAAGCTCTGTTAGATTTATCTTAATTTTAAGTGAAGTTAAAGTTTAAGTTCTGTCAAAACATGAAATTCTAGATGTGTTGTTAAAGTAATGATATGAATTTACTAAGCTTTTACAGAGAGCATTACCCAGAAAACATTATTTGATGCTATACATATGTGTCTCTTTGTTCACAGCTATTTGTAATTTGTTTATGGTACCATTGATTATTTAGTTAAAACTAAACCACAACACCGATCTGCAAGAAGTATATTGCTTTAAAGAATTGATATTAATAGAAGCTTGTTTAGAAGATTTAGAGAGACCCTCTCAGGTAAGGCCTGGGCTCTGGCCAAGTCCTGGCCCTAAGCTGATCGGGTACTGAATCTTGAATCCCAGATGTTTCTACCCTAAAACTGCAATTGAGTCATTTTGGCTCACCAATTGGGCTTGGAGAGCTGGAACCCCTTTTCAGGTAAACTTGACAACCTTGCCCGGGAAAGGTCTTCAAGTCTCACCTGTAAAATGGGACTCTCCCGTGATTGTGGACTCTGGGTAGTAGCTAATAGTTAAATGGTTAATGATCTGTATATTTTTAAAGTACTGTTCTCTATCTCTTATGTATTGCACCTGTAGTTGTATCTGTTGCCTTAATTACCTTTGCTCATAATGCAAAACACACAATTGAGTGTATAATAACAGTCTTGCTCTCACCTGTGCCAGCTCTAATCTGCACCTAAAACACTGGGGCTACCTGCTTTCCTTCCAATGCAGAAGAACTGTCATCTTGGTCCCAGAGCTCAGAAGACAAATGTGGATTGCCAGTCCAAAATCCTGTACATGCAAGAATTGATGCCAGAAAAAAGCTGCTGGGACAGACGGGTTTGGCTCCTATGGGCTTCCTCTTCCATGCTCCTGAAACGCTGCGGGTATGTGAAGGCCTTGAAGGCTTCCTGAGGGAAGCAGGCAGGGCAAGGCAAGTTGAAGAAATGCCACGAAAAGAGGGGTCTTGAATTCCAGGTGGGGGAGGGGTGAGCAAGGTCCTGCAAGGCAAGTGAAGGCTTTGAGGGCAACAGAAGGCAACTGCTGCATTTACAGGGCAAGGCAAGGCAAGGGAGAGATAAGCAAGACAATGAGAGTTCTAGAAAAAGAAGGGAAGGGAAGGGAAGGCAAGGCTGGGCCTGGACAAATGGGTGGGGAAGTCAAGGTGGGGATGGCTGAGCAAATCAGTGCAGGGCAGTGGAGGGATGGAAGAGCGGGAATGGTCACTTAAGTTCATACAACATAACCTGTCAAATTCTTTGCACCCATGCCCACGCAGTAAAAGCAAAAAATCAATTGCTGCTTGATTTTGGAATATAGCATGTCTAATGCTGTCTACATCAATTAACAAGTCAGCTATCGCTATGCTGGTAGCATTACTAAACTTGGCCAACCAACAGCCAGGTTTGTTCAGGCTCCTGAGGCCTTGTGCACTTGCAAGCCCAGGAGCCGATGAAGAGGCAGTGATTATCTTGGCAGTGTTCCAGAACTCAGCTGTATCTCTGCAGGCAGAAGTAAAAGCATGTATGCTGTGAGTATGAGAGTGGTGAGTTCAGTTTTGTTGGCTCCATAGTGCAATTGTCATCTTTAGAGAAAAGAGGGTTACTTTCCCCAAAGTAGATGGACCACCATTAATTGCCATTGGCACTCTGGTCCATGCTCAGTCCGCACAGATTAAGAAAATGCCCTGCGGGAGTTGCATATGTATACTAAAACTCCAGGTTAGTTTTAGTTTGTGATTGAATTACACCGGTGTGAAACACTCGGGTAGCATGGTGTTGTGGCATTGACCCACCAAGCCATAGGGCTATTCCTTGTGCTGAGAAATGTGAAGGTGGTACAGCTATGTGCATTCAAGGTGCCTAAAATCTGCAGTTCCTGTGGGGGTAAAGCAGGGAATTTCCCACGGGGAGACAATGTATCCGGGCAGGCTGAGGAGGCAGGGGTGCTGTTCCATAACTGTGGCAGTTCAGGGGTGGTGAGAAGGATGCCGATCAGACACTTTGTGAATGGCTTCTGAGGCGCAGCAGTGCTAAGGCATAAGGGATCTTGTCCAGTTGCCTTAGCCAGGGTCACCCAGATGTTTTGCTCCAGGGGGTGTATGGGTTGCAGGTATCCTGTTAAATCACAAACAGAAGAGCAGTTACCTCCCCCCTCTTCCTGCTCCCACCCATTACTCCTGCCGACGTAAGTGCGGAGTGGGTACTTGGCACCAGTGCCATTCCCCTGGAACAGTCATAGTAACCACCTTGTTTGCTTCTGCTCCTATCACCTCAAGTGGCGATAAGACCGGGTTTCTGGGGCGTGGTGGGGGGGGGGGGTGGATACCATAGCTTGGCACCTGACAAGCAAGACTATGTGGGACTTTGAATGGATAGGGAGGGCAAAACCCACAGAGAAGACTGATCCTATAGTTCCAGTAGGGAGAATATGGGTAGAAGGAGCTGTGTTTTGAGTGCTTAAAGTGAACGGTCTTTCATTTTTCCAGTGTTTGTAACAGTGCAGCTGGAGAATAACTCATCTAAAATGCTGCCTTTTTCAGCCTAGAAATGAAACTCAAGATCCTTTCAGTATAGGAGATAAGATAAAAGGGGATCTTTACTGGAGCTCCAGGGACAGTTCCAGGAAGAATATCCACAAAAGCCCACCCCTCCCCCCGGCTGAATACAGTCTTCTAGGTTTTAGGAAATTAGCATCATTGATCAAAAGCACCAATTCAGAGGACAAGTGGGGATGCAATTCCCCCCAGGTCAAGCCCCTTCTCTGGAGCCCCCCCACCCTTGGTACTAGTTGGACTTGTTGACTAAAATGTGTCTTGAAGATCTTGTTGTCAGGCTTGGTTCCCAGGAAGAAGCAAGACAGGAGAGGGGCCTTGTGCCCTCCAGGGCTTGGAGCTCTGCAATGAGTTTGGTCTTTCTGGCTGGGGAAAAACTACTGGCAAGGTCACAAATACAGAAAAGTAAAAAGGCAAAAATCACTTTGGCATCAGAAGCAAAGGTAAAATTAATGTAAAAAGCAAGCTAAGATACATCTGAAAACTTCTCTGCTTTCTTCATCTTCCCCTTATGCAAAGAGGCTTTTGATTTGCAGGATTTTCATTTTATCCAAAGGCATTCATTCCATAGGTGCCAAAACCATCCCACAATGATAAGTGAAATATAGTCAGTAGGGACAATAGGGACTGGCATCCACCGCAAAGGAGAGGAAAGATCATTTCCAGAACAATAGTTTTATTTAACTGTGGTGAAAAGTGGGAGCTGAGTTTTGTTTAGAATTAGCCAGAAGAAGCTCTTAATTATTCTCTGCTGCTGCTGCTCTTATACCTTTTCATAATTACTGTGGCACATTAAGATTGGCTGCTAGCAAACAATGACAAGGCTGTCTAACAAACAATGGCAATTCAAGCAATAATACAATGAGCTATACTGATGCCTTCAGGTATTTCTAGTTTTTTACTCTTCATGTAGCTGTAACTTGCTGTAGTTCTGTGCTTCTTACAAAGTGCTAAAATCCCCTGTTCCCAGCACCTTTAGCCAAAACAAGACTCTCTGAGTACAGATTCAAGGACATATTCATTGCCTTAGGGCTTGAAAATATGTAAACAACTGTGAGATGGGGGGAGCAGGCCTGGGGTGGTTAACATCATCACCTGAGGGTACGATTGGAGAATTAAGGGCCAATATGCTAATGAAACAGAACTTATAAAAGGTGAAGAGCTCGTGACTCGGGGTCCATTTTGGGTGTCGTCCCCGACAGGGGACTTTGTTTGCCTGAATCTACCTTTAAGGCCTCTGCAGGCCTTAAATAAATTGTCTGCTTTTTATACTCCTAATTTGTCTTGGCCTCTGTTTCAGGTAGCCTGTCTTTTAGGCTACAATACAAGCAAAAGTAGAGTTGGTTACAAAAACCGGATGTGCTAGGAAGGCCGGAAGTTGGTATGACAGAGTTAAAAATTGGATGTGCTAGGGAGACCGGAAGTTTTAACCACAGAGTTAAAACTGAAGGTGCTAGGAAGACCGGAAGTTTTGTATCATAGAGTTGAATCGGAGTGTGCTAGGGAGACCGGAAGTTTTAATCACAGAGTTGAAACTGAAGGTGCTAGGAAAACCGGAAGGAGGAAGTGGAGTCAAGCAAGAAAGTTTTCTTCATTCTCTTTTCTTCATTATCTCGTGGACATGCACAACAAGCACAGGACCAAATATGGCAGGGCCTTTGACATGAATTCAGTCGCAGACACAAGCAGTAAGCAGGTCTAGGGTAGGGAATGGGCATGAAAGGGAATGCACAGCAATGGTGGTTTAGCAAGGCAAGACAGGTGAGGTTCATAGATTGCTGGCAGGCGGAAGTGGCCAGGAAAGACTGATTTGACTGGCCTTGCTCTCACCTGCACCATCTCTAATCTGCACCTAAAACACTGGGGCTACCTGCTTTCCTTCCAATGCAGAAGAACTGTCATTTTGGTTCCGGAGCCCAGAAGACAAATGTGGATTGCCTGTCCAAAATTCCATACATGCAAGAATTGATGCCAGGCAAAAGCTGCTGGGACAGACAGGTCTGGCTTCACGTGACCTCCTATGGGCTTCCTCTTCCATGCTCCTGAAACACTGCGGGTATGTGAAGGCCTTGAAGGCTTCCTGAGGGAAGCAGGCAGGGCAAGGCAAGTTGAAGAATTGTCACGAAAAGAAGGGTCTTGAATTCCAGGTGGGGGAGGGGTGAGCAAGGTCCTGCAAGGCAAGTGAGGGCTTTGAGGGCAACAGAAGGCAACTGCTGTATTTACAGGGCAAGGCAAGGCAAGGGGGAGGTAGGCAAGGCAATGAGAGTCCCAGAAGGAGAAGGGAAGGCAAGGCTGGGCCTGGACAAATGGGTGGGGAAGTCAAGGTGGGGATGGCCGAGCAAGTCAGTGCAGGGCAGTGGAGGGATGGAAGAGCGGGAATGGTCACTTAAGTTCATACAACATAACCTGTCAAATTCTTTGCACCCATGCCCACGCAGTAAAAGCAAAAAATCAATTGCTGCTTGATTTTGGAATATAGCATGTCTAATGCTGTCTACATCAATTAACGAGTCAGCTATCGCTATGCTGGTAGCATTACTAAACTTGGCCAACCAACAGCCAGGTTTGTTCAGGCTCCTGAGGCCTTGTGCACTTGCAAGCCCAGGAGCCGATGAAGTGGCAGTGTTCCAGAACTCAGCTGTATCTCTGCAGGCAGAAGTAAAAGCATGTATGCTGTGAGTATGAGAGTGGTGAGTTCAGTTTTGTTGGCTCCATAGTGCAATTGTCATCTTTAGAGAAAAGAGGGTTACTTTCCCCAAAGTAGATGGACCACCTTTAATTGCCATTGGCACTCTGGTCCATGCTCAGTCCACACAGATTAAGAAAATGCCCTGCGGGAGTTGCATATGTATACTAAAACTCAAGGTTAGTTTTAGTTTGTGATTGAATTACACCGGTGTGAAACACTTGGGTAGCATGGTGTTGTGGCATTGACCCACCAAGCCATAGGGCTATTCCTTGTGCTGAGAAATGTGAAGGTGGTACAGCTATGTGCATTCAAGGTGCCTAAAATCTGCAGTTCCTGTGGGGGTAAAGCAGGGAATTTCCCACGGGGAGACAATGTATCTGGGCAGGCTGAGGGTGAGGCCTATACTAGGCCTAACTCCATGTTTGTTATCTGCAGAAGCTGTTTGGAAATCGAATATAATTAGCTCACGATCCTCTACTGTAAAAACATGTAGCGTGGTGCCAGCTTTACCTGTCTGCCTATACAGCTTTAATAAGACAATTTAAATGCAATTGTTTTTGCCATGTAGACACATGTGCTTTACATCTCAAACCGTTTGTAATTATTTTTACAGAAAGCTGTCCTACCATCAGCAACTTAAGCAGGTCTTAAATGCAATTTTCCAAGAACGTGCAGTGCTATCATCCCTGTGAGTAAAGCTGCATCTCGAAAACATCTTAATAAACTTACATTTATCTTAGAGGAGTGAACAGGCATTTTCCACATGACTGTAAATCTGACACACTTTAGATTTATTTCTTGATATTATTCGCAAATGTTTAACTGCTGTATGATGAATTTTCAGTAGTTTCTTGTGCGAAGAAAGTCAAAATAAGTTAAATTCTGCTGTATCTAAAACTCTTAAGGTATACTCTTAATCTTGTATCTAATTTTAGTAAATTTAAAGTTAAAAGAATGCAAAGGCATTCAGAGTGACTACCTCACTGACTTCAAAGGACTATTTTTCTTTCCATAGGTATACCTTAATCAGTATCTGTGTGCGTACAAGTGTGAAAGTGCTGCAGCAAATGTACTAAGAATGTTGTTTGAGTCTTTTATGTCTTTTGAGTTTATAAGTCAGACCTGTCAACTTTAAGTTGATCAAAATTTATGTAAAGTCTGTTGGTTTTCAGTTTGATTAAGAAGTTGAATTTTGGTAACCTCTGAAAGAAAGAAAAGAGAAAACAGACGCTTGTAGTCGAGTGAAGAAAATTTCCATGTTTGTGAGTGGTGGTGTTGTTTAGTGAATTTGTAACAGCTGGCAGAGGGGTGTAACTTGCTGCCTCAGAGCCAGAACTGGCTGAGTAGAATCCTGAGGCCAATTCTGTAAAGCATTTTGTGGCCTAAGAGTCAGTTAGCCCCGTAATAACTTTAACAAAGGCAAGTTTAATTTTGTTTTCCTGTACATGTGTGTGAATTGTCTCTGTTAATTTGTATTTTATCAGCATGTAAGTCTGGGTAGAGGCACCTATGAGATAGGACTTATTTTTTAAGTGCTTGACATTAATTTTTGCTTTCAATGATGTTAACTTTAAGCTCTGTTAGATTTATCTTAATTTTAAGTGAAGTTAAAGTTTAAGTTCTGTCAAAACATGAAATTCTAGATGTGTTGTTAAAGTAATGATATGAATTTACTAAGCTTTTACAGAGAGCATTACCCAGAAAACATTATTTGATGCTATACATATGTGTCTCTTTGTTCACAGCTATTTGTAATTTGTTTATGGTACCATTGATTATTTAGTTAAAACTAAACCACAACACCGATCTGCAAGAAGTATATTGCTTTAAAGAATTGATATTAATAGAAGCTTGTTTAGAAGATTTAGAGAGACCCTCTCAGGTAAGGCCTGGGCTCTGGCCAAGTCCTGGCCCTAAGCTGATCGGGTACTGAATCTTGAATCCCAGATGTTTCTACCCTAAAACTGCAATTGAGTCATTTTGGCTCACCAATTGGGCTTGGAGAGCTGGAACCCCTTTTCAGGTAAACTTGACAACCTTGCCCGGGAAAGGTCTTCAAGTCTCACCTGTAAAATGGGACTCTCCCGTGATTGTGGACTCTGGGTAGTAGCTAATAGTTAAATGGTTAATGATCTGTATATTTTTAAAGTACTGTTCTCTATCTCTTATGTATTGCACCTGTAGTTGTATCTGTTGCCTTAATTACCTTTGCTCATAATGCAAAACCCACAATTGAGTGTATAATAACAGTCTTGCTCTCACCTGTGCCAGCTCTAATCTGCACCTAAAACACTGGGGCTACCTGCTTTCCTTCCAATGCAGAAGAACTGTCATCTTGGTCCCAGAGCTCAGAAGACAAATGTGGATTGCCAGTCCAAAATCCTGTACATGCAAGAATTGATGCCAGAAAAAAGCTGCTGGGACAGACGGGTTTGGCTCCTATGGGCTTCCTCTTCCATGCTCCTGAAACGCTGCGGGTATGTGAAGGCCTTGAAGGCTTCCTGAGGGAAGCAGGCAGGGCAAGGCAAGTTGAAGAAATGCCACGAAAAGAGGGGTCTTGAATTCCAGGTGGGGGAGGGGTGAGCAAGGTCCTGCAAGGCAAGTGAAGGCTTTGAGGGCAACAGAAGGCAACTGCTGCATTTACAGGGCAAGGCAAGGCAAGGGAGAGATAAGCAAGACAATGAGAGTTCTAGAAAAAGAAGGGAAGGGAAGGGAAGGCAAGGCTGGGCCTGGACAAATGGGTGGGGAAGTCAAGGTGGGGATGGCTGAGCAAATCAGTGCAGGGCAGTGGAGGGATGGAAGAGCGGGAATGGTCACTTAAGTTCATACAACATAACCTGTCAAATTCTTTGCACCCATGCCCACGCAGTAAAAGCAAAAAATCAATTGCTGCTTGATTTTGGAATATAGCATGTCTAATGCTGTCTACATCAATTAACAAGTCAGCTATCGCTATGCTGGTAGCATTACTAAACTTGGCCAACCAACAGCCAGGTTTGTTCAGGCTCCTGAGGCCTTGTGCACTTGCAAGCCCAGGAGCCGATGAAGAGGCAGTGATTATCTTGGCAGTGTTCCAGAACTCAGCTGTATCTCTGCAGGCAGAAGTAAAAGCATGTATGCTGTGAGTATGAGAGTGGTGAGTTCAGTTTTGTTGGCTCCATAGTGCAATTGTCATCTTTAGAGAAAAGAGGGTTACTTTCCCCAAAGTAGATGGACCACCTTTAATTGCCATTGGCACTCTGGTCCATGCTCAGTCCGCACAGATTAAGAAAATGCCCTGCGGGAGTTGCATATGTATACTAAAACTCAAGGTTAGTTTTAGTTTGTGATTGAATTACACCGGTGTGAAACACTTGGGTAGCATGGTGTTGTGGCATTGACCCACCAAGCCATAGGGCTATTCCTTGTGCTGAGAAATGTGAAGGTGGTACAGCTATGTGCATTCAAGGTGCCTAAAATCTGCAGTTCCTGTGGGGGTAAAGCAGGGAATTTCCCACGGGGAGACAATGTATCCGGGCAGGCTGAGGAGGCAGGGGTGCTGTTCCATAACTGTGGCAGTTCAGGGGTGGTGAGAAGGACGCCGATCAGACACTTTGTGAATGGCTTCTGAGGCGCAGCAGTGCTAAGGCATAAGGGATCTTGTCCAGTTGCCTTAGCCAGGGTCACCCAGATGTTTTGCTCCAGGGGGTGTATGGGTTGCAGGTATCCTGTTAAATCACAAACAGAAGAGCAGTTACCTCCCCCCTCTTCCTGCTCCCACCCATTACTCCTGCCGACGTAAGTGCGGAGTGGGTACTTGGCACCAGTGCCATTCCCCTGGAACAGTCATAGTAACCACCTTGTTTGCTTCTGCTCCTATCACCTCAAGTGGCGATAAGACCGGGTTTCTGGGGCGTGGTGGGGGGGGGGGTGGATACCATAGCTTGGCACCTGACAAGCAAGACTATGTGGGACTTTGAATGGATAGGGAGGGCAAAACCCACAGAGAAGACTGATCCTATAGTTCCAGTAGGGAGAATATGGGTAGAAGGAGCTGTGTTTTGAGTGCTTAAAGTGAATGGTCTTTCATTTTTCCAGTGTTTGTAACAGTGCAGCTGGAGAATAACTCATCTGAAATGCTGCCTTTTTCAGCCTAGAAATGAAACTCAAGATCCTTTCAGTATAGGAGATAAGATAAAAGTGGATCTTTACTGGAGCTCCAGGGACAGTTCCAGGAAGAATATCCACAAACGCCCACCCCTCCCCCCGGCTGAATACAGTCTTCTAGGTTTTAGGAAATTAGCATCATTGATCAAAAGCACCAATTCAGAGGACAAGTGGGGATGCAATTCCCCCCAGGTCAAGCCCCTTCTCTGGAGCCCCCCCACCCTTGGTACTAGTTGGACTTGTTGACTAAAATGTGTCTTGAAGATCTTGTTGTCAGGCTTGGTTCCCAGGAAGAAGCAAGACAGGAGAGGGGCCTTGTGCCCTCCAGGGCTTGGAGCTCTGCAATGAGTTTGGTCTTTCTGGCTGGGGAAAAACTACTGGCAAGGTCACAAATACAGAAAAGTAAAAAGGCAAAAATCACTTTGGCATCAGAAGCAAAGGTAAAATTAATGTAAAAAGCAAGCTAAGATACATCTGAAAACTTCTCTGCTTTCTTCATCTTCCCCTTATGCAAAGAGGCTTTTGATTTGCAGGATTTTCATTTTATCCAAAGGCATTCATTCCATAGGTGCCAAAACCATCCCACAATGATAAGTGAAATATAGTCAGTAGGGACAATAGGGACTGGCATCCACCGCAAAGGAGAGGAAAGATCATTTCCAGAACACTAGTTTTATTTAACTGTGGTGAAAAGTGGGAGCTGAGTTTTGTTTAGAATTAGCCAGAAGAAGCTCTTAATTATTCTCTGCTGCTGCTGCTCTTATACCTTTTCATAATTACTGTGGCACATTAAGATTGGCTGCTAGCAAACAATGACAAGGCTGTCTAACAAACAATGGCAATTCAAGCAATAATACAATGAGCTATACTGATGCCTTCAGGTATTTCTAGTTTTTTACTCTTCATGTAGCTGTAACTTGCTGTAGTTCTGTGCTTCTTACAAAGTGCTAAAATCCCCTGTTCCCAGCACCTTTAGCCAAAACAAGACTCTCTGAGTACAGATTCAAGGACATATTCATTGCCTTAGGGCTTGAAAATATGTAAACAACTGTGAGATGGGGGGAGCAGGCCTGGGGTGGTTAACATCATCACCTGAGGGTACGATTGGAGAATTAAGGGCCAATATGCTAATGAAACAGAACTTATAAAAGGTGAAGAGCTCGTGACTCGGGGTCCATTTTGGGTGTCGTCCCCGACAGGGGACTTTGTTTGCCTGAATCTACCTTTAAGGCCTCTGCAGGCCTTAAATAAATTGTCTGCTTTTTATACTCCTAATTTGTCTTGGCCTCTGTTTCAGGTAGCCTGTCTTTTAGGCTACAATACAAGCAAAAGTAGAGTTGGTTACAAAAACCGGATGTGCTAGGAAGGCCGGAAGTTGGTATGACAGAGTTAAAAATTGGATGTGCTAGGGAGACCGGAAGTTTTAACCACAGAGTTAAAACTGCAGGTGCTAGGAAGACCGGAAGTTTTGTATCATAGAGTTGAATCGGAGTGTGCTAGGGAGACCGGAAGTTTTAATCACAGAGTTGAAACTGAAGGTGCTAGGAAAACCGGAAGGAGGAAGTGGAGTCAAGCAAGAAAGTTTTCTTCATTCTCTTTTCTTCATTATCTCGTGGACATGCACAACAAGCACAGGACCAAATATGGCAGGGCCTTTGACATGAATTCAGTCGCAGACACAAGCAGTAAGCAGGTCTAGGGTAGGGAATGGGCATGAAAGGGAATGCACAGCAATGGTGGTTTAGCAAGGCAAGACAGGTGAGGTTCATAGATTGCTGGCAGGCGGAAGTGGCCAGGAAAGACTGATTTGACTGGCCTTGCTCTCACCTGCACCATCTCTAATCTGCACCTAAAACACTGGGGCTACCTGCTTTCCTTCCAATGCAGAAGAACTGTCATTTTGGTTCCGGAGCCCAGAAGACAAATGTGGATTGCCTGTCCAAAATTCCATACATGCAAGAATTGATGCCAGGCAAAAGCTGCTGGGACAGACAGGTCTGGCTTCACGTGACCTCCTATGGGCTTCCTCTTCCATGCTCCTGAAACACTGCGGGTATGTGAAGGCCTTGAAGGCTTCCTGAGGGAAGCAGGCAGGGCAAGGCAAGTTGAAGAATTGTCACGAAAAGAAGGGTCTTGAATTCCAGGTGGGGGAGGGGTGAGCAAGGTCCTGCAAGGCAAGTGAGGACTTTGAGGGCAACAGAAGGCAACTGCTGTGTTTACAGGGCAAGGCAAGGCAAGGGGGAGGTAGGCAAGGCAATGAGAGTCCCAGAAGGAGAAGGGAAGGGAAGGCTGGGCCTGGACAAATGGGTGGGGAAGTCAAGGTGGGGATGGCCGAGCAAGTCAGTGCAGGGCAGTGGAGGGATGGAAGAGCGGGAATGGTCACTTAAGTTCATACAACATAACCTGTCAAATTCTTTGCACCCATGCCCACGCAGTAAAAGCAAAAAATCAATTGCTGCTTGATTTTGGAATATAGCATGTCTAATGCTGTCTACATCAATTAACGAGTCAGCTATCGCTATGCTGGTAGCATTACTAAACTTGGCCAACCAACAGCCAGGTTTGTTCAGGCTCCTGAGGCCTTGTGCACTTGCAAGCCCAGGAGCCGATGAAGAGGCAGTGATTATCTTGGCAGTGTTCCAGAACTCAGCTGTATCTCTGCAGGCAGAAGTAAAAGCATGTATGCTGTGAGTATGAGAGTGGTGAGTTCAGTTTTGTTGGCTCCATAGTGCAATTGTCATCTTTAGAGAAAAGAGGGTTACTTTCCCCAAAGTAGATGTATTAGAGTAATATTGTCCTGGTTTCCTTCTGCAATGATGTAGCCAGACTCTCTGCATCCATTTTCAAAGCATGTGGGTTTATTTCTTGAGTAGATGAGGTAGGGAAGTGGGACCGACCACGTGGCGGCTTCTCGCAGCTCCGTGGTGATCCCACATGGTAAGAGGGGAGAGGGAAGTTGCAAGCAGGGAGTGAAAAATGCAGTCTGAGCAAAATTTGCTTTGTTCGCTTAGTTAACAGGTTTCCTGATGAATATGCTAATTTCTACTAACCAATTTAGGAGGAGATACAAGTTCTACGTCATTTGTGTATAGCCTATGAGAGTTCTCAGATTACCATAGCAGCTCCAGGTTTAGATCTTTGCAAAGCTGGTTTTTCCAGTTTGTATTTCAATCAGCTGGTATGCTTATTTTTTCTCTAGCTCAAACTCAGTTTTTAATTCTATTCTTTCTTTTGCTGAGTAATAATATGTAGGAGAGCTTTCTGCTCCTTCTCCAACATCTCCCCCGTTTTGATGAACTACTAAGATATAAGCTTTTTTACACATTGAAGTATACAGGGAATTGCTATTAACACTACAATTATTACTATAAACACAATTAAACTTATTTTAAAGAGTTCCTTTAGCCAAGATATGAAGTTCTAGTCATGAAACAAATTGTTTAGCTAAGATGGGTCATTTACTGTAATTTGGTTGGCTAAATTTCTTAAGTTTTGTAGTTGTTTATGAATGGATACAGTATAATTAGATAATATTATATAATACAATTTTTTAAAAAAAATTTTACAGTTATGTTTATATGGTAATGGAAGAGAATTAATGTTTTAATTAAACAAGTTGTAAGGGGTTTGTTAGGGCTTTGTGTTGTATTAGAGTTTGTAAACTTGGCTAAAGTAATTCAGGCTTTTTTGTCATTGATTTGAATTACAAGTAAAACTTTATTATAACAATTAATACAAAGAAAAAAAATCATAACATATATTCATGTAAATTATAAAGTTCATTTTGTTTTTGGGCTGTCTTTTTTGACAGATTACTTTTTCTTGTTGGTTTTGCTAGCTCAGCTGTGGGTTTTTGCTTCTCGTGTTTTTGTTTTTTTTTTTTTTCTTTTTTCTTTTTTTTTTTTTTTTCTTTTTTCTGCGACTGCTTGCTGATGTGACAGGATTTCTCATACTTTTGCTGGAATTTCTTCGAGCTTTGTACCTGTGAAAACAAAAGAAAATGCCTTCTCCCAAGTTACAAGACCTGTATGGTTTTTGTATTTGTTTTGATTTTAAATTTTTAATCAAATTTGGGGGGTTGTATTTCAATTTTGCTTTTTAGGTGGTTAGGAAATATTAGTATATGAAGGGGTCAGGTCCCTCTGGAAA
>JAXCHO010000710.1:0-83852 GCA_036630365.1 Acanthiza pusilla
TGGGGATTTTTTTGGGATTTTTTGGTGATTTTTTGGGATTTTTTTGGTGATTTTTTGGGATTTTTTTGGTGATTTTTTGGGATTTTTTGGGGATTTTTTTGGTATTTTTGCAATTTTTGGGGAATTTTTTTGGCAATTTTTCAGGGATTTTTGGGGGCTTTTTGCAATTTTTTAGGAAACCTTTGGGGATTTTTTGGGGATTCTTTGGGGGATTTTTGGGGATTTTTTGGGATTTTTTGGGATTTTTTGGTGATTTTTGGTGATTTTTGGGGATTTTTGGGATTTTTTGCAATTTTTGGGGAATTCTTTTGGAGATTTTTTTTTTATTTTTGGGGGCTTTTTGCAATTTTTTAGGAAACCTTTGGGGATTTTTTGGGGATTCTTTGGGGGATTTTTTGGGATTTTTTGGGGATTTTTTGGGGATTTTTTGGGGATTTTTTGGGATTTTTTGGGGATTTTTTGGGGATTTTTTGGGGATTTTTTGGGGATTTTTTGGGATTTTTTGCAATTTTTGGGGAATATTTTTGGCAATTTTTTGGGGATTTTTGGGGGCTTTTTGCAATTCTTTAGGAAATCTTCGGCGATTTTTTGGGGATTCTTTGGGATTTTTTGCAATTTTTGGGGAATTTTTTTGGGGTTTTTTTGGGGATTTTTTGGGGAATTTTTCTGGCGATTTTCCGGGGATTTTTGGGCTTTTTGCAATTTCTTAGGAAATCTTCGGGGATTTTTTGGGGATTCTTTGGGGGATTTTTTGGGGATTTTTTGGGGATTCTTTGGGGGATTTTTGGGGATTTTTTTGGGGGATTTTTTGGGATTTTTTGGGGATTTTTTGGGATTTTTTGGGGATTTTTTGGGGATTCTTTGGGGGATTTTTGGGGATTTTTTTGGATTTTTGGGGGGATTATTTTTTTTATTTTTGGAAGGTATTTTGGTGGTTTTTTGGGGTTCTCGGGTGGTTTTTAAGGAATCTTTTCTGGATTTTTGGGGAGACTGACCTGCAAAAAGTCCTCAATTTGGGGGAAAGAATGGGCATTTTGGGAAAAATCACATTTGGGATGTTTTTGGGGACTTTTTGCAAATTTTTAGGGATTTTTTAAATTTTATTTAAGAGGGTTTTTTTTTTAAATTTTGAGGGAGATTGCTCTGCAAACAGACTTGGATTTGGGCAAAAATACGGAATTTTGGGAAAAATATTACATTTTTTGGGGTTGGGGATTTTGGGGGATTTTTGGGGGATTTTTTTGAAATTTTTTGGGCGATTTTCAGGGATTTTTGGGAGGTTTTAAGAGATTTTTTTCAGATTTTTAATGATTTTTTTCTTTTAAGGGAGGTTTTAAAGGTTTTTCTGGAGATTTTTGGAGGATTTTTAAAGAGATTTTTAGGGGATTTTTGGGGATTTTTAAGGGAATTTTTTTTTTCAATTTTAAGGGACTTTTCGGGGGCTCTTTAGGGACTTCTGGGATTTTTTTGGGATTTTTGGGGATTTTTTGGGGATTTTTGGGCATTTTTTTTTTATTTTTTGGGATTTTTTGGGGATTTTTTGCAATTTTTGGGGGAATTTTTTTGGTGATTTTTTGGGATTTTTTGGTGATTTTTTGGGATTTTTTGCAATTTTTGGGGATTTTTGGGGATTTTTTGGGGATTTTTTGGGGATTTTTTGGGATTTTTGGGGGATTTTTTTTTAATTTTTAAGAGATTTTTTTGCAATTTTTGGAAAACTCCTGAAGGATTTTTGGGGAATTTTCTGTGGGTTTATTATGATTTTTTTTGGGATTTTTTTGGGATTTTTTGAGGTTTTTTGGGGATTTTTTGAGGGTTTTTTGGAATTTTTTGGTGATTTTTAAAGGATTTCTTTTGGATTTTGAGGGAGATTGCTCCACAAACAGACCTGGAATGAGGAGAAAAACAGCAAATTTGGGAAAAAATTCCATTTTTGGGGTTTTGGGAGTTTTTGGGGATTTTTTGGGGATATTTTTTGGGATTTTTAGGGGATTTTTGTGGATTTTTTCAGAGTTTTTTGTGTTGATTTTGATGTTTTTGGGCATTTTTTGCAGCAATTTTTTCGGTTTTTGTGGCAATTTTTGGCCTTTTTTTGCGTGGATTTTTTGGGGGTTTTTGTGGTGATTTGGGGGTTTTTTTGGGGTGGAATTTTGGGGTTTTTGGGTGGAATTTTGGGGTTTTTTGGGTGGAATTTTGGGGTTTTTTGGGTGGAATTTTGGGGTTTTTTGGGTGGAATTTTGGGGTTTTTTGGGTGGAATTTTGGGGTTTTTTGGGTGGAATTTTGGGTTTTTTTGGGTGAAATTTTGGGGTTTTTTTGGGTGGAATTTTTGGGTTTTTTTGGGTGGAATTTTGGGGTTTTTTGGGTGGGATTTTGGGTTTTTGGGTGGAATTTTGGGGTTTTTTTGGGTGGAATTTTGGGGTTTTTGGGTGGAATTTTGGGGGTTTTTGGGTGGGATTTTGGGGTTTTTTGGGTGGAATTTTGGGGTTTTTTGGGTGGATTTTCGGGTTTTTTTGGGTGGAATTTTGGGGTTTTTTGGGTGGAATTTTGGGGTTTTTTGCGTGGAATTTTGGGGTTTTTTGCGTGGATGTTTTTGGGGTTTTTGTGGTGATTTGGAGGTTTTTTTGGGTGGAATTTTGAGGTTTTTGGGTGGAATTTTGGGGTTTTTTTGGGTGGAATTTTGGGGTTTTTTGGGTGGAATTTTGGGGGTTTTTTGGGTGAAATTTTGGGGTTTTTTTGGGTGGAATTTTGGGGTTTTTTGGTGGGGATTTTTTGGGTTTTTTGGGTGGAATTTTGGGTTTTTTTGGGTGGAATTTTGGGGTTTTTGGGGTGAAATTTTGGGGGTTTTTTGGGTGGAATTTTGGGGTTTTTTGGGTGGAATTTTGGGGTTTTTTGGGTGAAATTTTGGGGTTTTTTGGGTGGAATTTTGGGGTTTTTTGGGTGGGATTTTGGGGTTTTTTGGGTGGAATTTTGGGGTTTTTTGGGGTGGGATTTTGGGGTTTTTTCGGTGGAATTTTGGGGGTTTTTGGGTGGAATTTTGGGGTTTTTTGGGTGGAATTTTGGGGTTTTTTGGGTGGAATTTTGGGGTTTTTTGGGGTGGGATTTTGGGGTTTTTGGGTGGAATTTTGGGGTTTTTTGGGTGGATTTTTTTTGGGGTTTTAGTGGTGATTTTGGGGTTTTTTTGGGTGAAATTTTGGGTTTTTTTAGGTGGAATTTTGGGGTTTTTTGGGTGGAATTTTGGGGTTTTGGGTGGAATTTTGGGGTTTTTTGGGTGAAATTTGGGGTTTTTTTTGGGTGAAATTTTGGGGTTTTTTGGGTGGAATTTTGGGTTTTTTTGGGGTCAGATTTTGGGGTTTTTGGGTGGAATTTTGGGGTTTTTTGGGTGGAATTTTGGGTTTTTTGGGGTCGGATTTTGGGGTTTTTTGGGTGGAATTTTGGGGTTTTTTGGGTGGAATTTTGGGGGTTTTTGGGTGGAATTTTGGGGTTTTTTGGGTGGAATTTTTGGGGTTTTTTGGGGTGAATTTTGGGTTTTTTTAGGTGGAATTTTGGGGTTTTTTGGGTGGAATTTTGGGGTTTTTTGGGTGGAATTTTGGGGTTTTTGTGGTGGAATTTTGGGGTTTTTTGGGTGGGATTTTGGGTTTTTTGGGTGGGATTTTGGGGTTTTTTGGGTGGAATTTTGGGGTTTTTGGGGTGAAATTTTGGGGTTTTTTGGGTGGAATTTTGGGGGTTTTGGGGTGGGATTTTGGGGTTTTTTGGGTGGGATTTTGGGGTTTTTGGGGTCGGATTTTGGGGTTTTTTGGGTGGAATTTTGGGTTTTTTTGGGTGGAATTTTGGGGTTTTTGGGTGGAATTTTGGGGTTTTTTTGGGTGGAATTTTGGGGTTTTTGGGTGGAATTTTGGGGTTTTTTTGGGTGGAATTTTGGGTTTTTTTGGGTGGAATTTTGGGGTTTTTGGGTGGAATTTTGGGGTTTTTTTGGGGTGGAATTTTGGGGTTTTTTGGGGTGAAATTTTGGGGTTTTTTTGGGTGAAATTTTGGGGTTTTTGGGTGGAATTTTGGGGTTTTTTTGGGTGGAATTTTGGGGTTTTTTGGGTGAAATTTTGGGGTTTTTGGGTGGGATTTTGGGGTTTTTTGGGGTCGGATTTTGGGGTTTTTTGGGTGGAATTTTGGGGTTTTTTGGGTGGAATTTTGGGGGTTTTTGGGTGGGATTTTGGGGTTTTTTGCGTGGATTTTTTGGGGTTTTTTGGGTGAAATTTTGGGTTTTTTTTAGGTGGAATTTTGGGGTTTTTTGGGTGGAATTTTGGGGTTTTTTGGGTGGAATTTTGGGGTTTTTGTGGTGGAATTTTGGGGTTTTTTGGGGTGGGATTTTGGGGGTTTTTTGGGTGGGATTTTGGGGTTTTTTTGGGTGAAATTTTGGGTATTTTGGTCACCTTTGGGCAGGCCTGGGGTGAGGCGCAGCAGAGTCAGGAAATTGTCGATGTCACTGCCGATGCTCTCGGCCACGCCCGGGAACTGAAAAAATTCCAAAAAAATTACCAAAAATTACCCAAAAAATTCATAAAATTCATTAAATTCCAGCCCTGAACCCCAAAATCCCCAAAATTCCAAAAATTCCCCAAAATTCCCACATATTCCCAAGAATTCCCCAAAAAAAGTCACAAAAACTCCCCCAAAAATCCACAAAAATCACCAAAAATTCACACAAATTCACAAAATTCTAGCCCTGAAGCCCAAAATTCCCCCCAAAATTCCCAAAATTTAATAAAAAAATTCCAAAAAATTCCAGTCCTCAACCCCAAAATTAAAAAAAAATTCCCCAAAAATTAAAAAAAAATTCCCCAAAAATTAAAAAAAATTCCCCAAAAATTAAAAAAAATTCCCAAAAAATAAAAAAAAAATTCCCCAAAAATTAAAAAAAAAATTCCCCAAAAATTAAAAAAAAATCCCCAAAAATTAAAAAAAAATTCCCCAAAAATTTAAAAAAAATTCCCCAAAAATTAAAAAAAAAATTCCGCAAAAATTTTAAAAAAATTCCCCAAAAATTAAAAAAAAATTCCCCAAAAATTTAAAAAAAATTCCCCAAAAATGAAAAAAAAATTCCCCAAAAATTAAAAAAAAATTCCCCAAAAATTAAAAAAAAATTCCCCAAAAATTTAAAAAAAAATTCCCCAAAAATTAAAAAAAAAATTCCCCAAAAATTAAAAAAAAATTCCTCAAAAATTAAAAAAAAAATTCCCCAAAAATTAAAAAAAAATTCCCCAAAAATTAAAAAAAAAATTCCCCAAAAATTAAAAAAAAAATCCCCAAAAATTAAAACAAAATTCCCCAAAAATTAAAAAAAAATTCCGCAAAAATTTAAAAAAAATTCCCCAAAAATTAAAAAAAAATTCCCCAAAAATTTAAAAAAAATTCCCCAAAAATGAAAAAAAAATTCCCCAAAAATTTAAAAAAAATTCCCCAAAAATTAAAAAAAAAAAATCCCCAAAAATTTAAAAAAAATTCCCCAAAAATAAAAAAAAAATCTCCAAAAATTAAAAAAAATCCCCAAAAATTAAAAAAAAATTCCCCAAAAATTAAAAAAAAATTCCCCAAAAATAAAAAAAAAAATTCCCCAAAAATGAAAAAAAAAATTCCCCAAAAATTAAAAAAAAATTCCCCAAAAATAAAAAAAAAAATTCCCCAAAAATTAAAAAAAAAATCCCCAAAAATTAAAAAAAAAATTCCCCAAAAATTTCTGCAGAGATTGTCGATGTCACTGCTGATGCTCAGGGCCACGCCCGGGAACTGAGAAATTCCAAAAAATTACCAAAAATTACCAAAAAACTCACAAAAGATTCACTAAATTCCAGCCCTGAACCCTGAAATCCCAAAAAGTTCCAAAAATTCGCACAAATTCACACAAATTCCCCCAAAAAGTCACAAATATTCCCCCAAAATACCCAAAAATTTCATCCCTGAGCCCCAAAATTCCAAAAGAATTCCTCAAAAACTTCCAGCCCTCAACCTCAAAATTCCCCAAAAATTCCCAAAAAATTCCAGCCCCGAAATCCTCAAAAGTTCCAGGAATTCAGAAAAAATCCCAAAAAATTCCCCCAAAAATTGCAGCCCTGAAACCAAAAATCCCCAAGAAATTCCCTAAAATTTAAAAAAAAAAAAATCCCAAAAATTCCAAGAAGTTCCTGAAATATTCCCCAAAAAATTCTGGCCCTGAACCCCAAAATTCCACAAAAATTTCCCCAAAGATTCCCAAAAAATTCCAAAAAATTTCCAAAAGTTCCAGCCCTGAACCCCAAAATTCCTCAAAATATTCCAAAATTCCAGCCCTGAAACCAAAAATTCACAAAAAAATTCCAAAATAATTCCCAAAAAATTCCAAAAGTTCCAGCCCCAAAATCCCAAATTCCATCCCTGAAAGTCAACATTCCCCAAAGAATTCCAAAATTTTTAAAAAAAAAATCCCAAAAATTCCCAAGATTCCAGCCCTGAAACCCAAAATTTTTTAAAAATTCCCAAAAATTCCCCAAAAAATCCAAAAATTCCAGCCCTGAAATCCCAAATTCCAGCCCTGAACCCCAAATCCCCAAAAATTTAAAAAATTCCCCCAAAATTCCCAAAATTCCCCAAAAATTTCTGCAGAGATTGTCAATGTCACTGCTGATGCTCAGGGCCACGCCTGGGAACTGAGAAATTCCAAAAAATTACCAAAAATTACCAAAAAACTCACCAAAATTCACAAAAATTCACAGAATTCCACCCCTAAACCCCGAAATCCCAAAAAGTTCCAAAAATTCGCACAAATTCACAAAAATTCCCCCAAAAAGTCCCCCAAAAATTCACAAAAATTACCCAAAAAATCCACAAAAATTACCAAAAATTACCAAAAATTCACAAAAATTCTAGCCCTGAACCCCAAAATTCTTACAAAAAATCCACAAAAAATTCACACAAATTCCCCAAAAAATTCCATCCCTGAAAACCAAAATTCCTCAAAGAACTCCAAAATTTTAAAAAAAAAAAAAATCCCAACAATTCCCAAAATTCCAGCCCTGAACACCAAAATTTTTTAAAAATTTCCCCAAGAATTCCCAAAAAAATCCCAAAAATTCCAGCCCCAAAATCCCAAATTCCAGCCCTGAAACCCAAAATTCCCAGAAATTTTAAAAATTCCCAAAAATTCCCCACGAATTCCCCCAAAATTCGCAAAAATTCCCCCAAAAATTCCAAGGCCAAATCTCAAAATTCCCAAAATATTTAAAGAAAAATTCCATTCCTGAAACTCAAAATTTCCCAAAGCATTCCAAAGTTAAAAAAAAAAAAAAAAAAATTCCCAAAATTCCAGCCCTGAAATTCCCAAAATTTAAAAAAAATTCCCCAAGAATTCCCAAAAAATTTACAAAAATTCCAGCCCCGAAATCCCAAATTCCAGCCCTGAACTCCAAAATTTCCCAAAATTGCAAAAAAATTCCCCCAAAATTCCAGCCCTGAAACGCAAAATTAAAAAAAAAAACCAAAATTCCCCAAAAAAAAAGGCAAAATTCCCCCCAAAATGGCAAAATTTTAAAAACAAACCAAAAAAATCCCCCCAAATTCCCCAAAATTGCAGCCCTCAACCCCAAAATTCCCCAAAAATTCTCCAAAAATTCCCAAGAAATTCCAGCACTGAATCCCGAAATGTCCCAAAAATTCAAAAAAAATTCACAAAAATTCACAACATTCCAGCCCCAAAATCCCAAATTCCAGCCCCGAACCCCGAAATTCCCAAAAATTTCTAAAAATTCTCCCAAAAATTCCCAAGAATTCCCCAAAAATTTCGGGAGAGATGGGCAATGTCACTGCTGATGTTCAGGGCCAAAGAAATTACAAAAAATTCACAAAATTCCAGCCCTGAACCCCAAAATCTGACCCAAAATACCAAAATTCTGGTCCTGAACCCCAAAATTCCTGGAAAAAAATGACGAAATTCACCCCAAATCCCAAATTCCAGCCCCAAACCCCAAAATTCCCCCCAAAAATTCCCAAAATTCCTGCCCTGAACCCCAAATTCCTAATTTTTATGCCTGAATTTCTCAATTTTTGTCCCAAATTCCCATTTTTCCCCCCCAAATCCCCAAATTTCACTGAAAATGCACCATTTTTGCCCCAAATCCCCAATTTTTAGCCCAAAATTCCCCCCAAATCCCCAACTTTTGGGTGGAAATTCCCATTTTTCGGCCAAATTCTTAATTTTTGGCCCAAAATCTCCCAAATTCTCTGCCAAATTCCCATTTTTTATGCAGAAATTCTCAATTTTTGGCCATAGATTCTCTAATTTTGGGCAGAAACTCCCAATTTTTGGGTGGAAATTGCCATTTTTGTACACAAATTCCCAATTTTTGTGCAGAAACACCCGAATTTCGGTCGGAAATCCCAAAATTCCAGCCCTGAACCCCAAATTCCTCATTTCCCCCCCAAATTTCACTCAAAATTCGCAATTTTCACCTCAAATTCCCCCCAAAATCCCCAATTTTTGGGCAGAAATTCCCCATTTTCCTCCCCAAATTCCTGATTTTTTTTCCCAAATTTCCAATTTCTCCCGCGAATTCCACAATTTTGGGCCGAAATTCCCAACTTTTGGGTGGAAAATCCCAACTTTTCCCCTCCAAATTCCCATTTTTTGGGGCAGAAATTCCCAATTTTTTGCAGAAATCCCCGAATTTCGGTCAGAAATTCCCAATTTTTTGCAGAAATCCCAAAATTTTGGGTAAAAATCCCCAACTTTTGGGCAGAAATTCCCATTTTTTGTCCTCAAATTCCCATTTTTTGTCCCCAAAACCCCAAGTTTTTTGCAGAAATCCCCGAATTTCGGTCAGAAATTCCCAATTTTTTGCAGAAATCCCCAATTTTGGGTCAGAAATTCCCAATTTTGGGTAAGAAATTCCCAATTTTTTGCAGAAATCCCCGAATTTCGGTCAGAAATTCCCAATTTTTTGCAGAAACCCCCGAATTTGGGTCAGAAATTCCCAATTTTTTGCAGAAATTCCCCGAATTTGGGTCAGAAATTCCCAATTTTGGGTCAGAAATTCCCAATTTTTTGCAGAAATCCCAAAATTTTGCACAGAAATTCCCAATTTTTTGCAGAAATCCCCAATTTTGGGTCAGAAATTCCCAATTTTGGGTCAGAAATTCCCAATTTTTTGCAGAAATCCCCGAATTTTTTTGCAGAAATTCCCCGAATTTGGGTCAGAAATTCCCAATTTTTTTCAGAAATTCCCAAATTTTTTGCAGAAATTCCCAATTTTTTGCAGAAATCCCCGAATTTTTTGCAGAAATTCCCAATTTTTTGCAGAAATCCCCGAATTTCGGTCAGAAATCCCCAATTTTTTGCAGAAATCCCCGAATTTGGGTCAGAAATCCCCAAATTTGGGTCAGAAATTCCCAATTTTTTCACCCAGATTCCCAATTTTTCTCCCCAAAACCCCAAATTTAGTGCAGAAATCCCCGAATTTGGGTCAGAAATTCCCAATTTTTTGCAGAAATTCCCCAAATTTGGGTCAGAAATTCCCAATTTTTTGCAGAAATCCCCGAATTTGGGTCAGAAATTCCCAATTTGGGTCAGAAATTCCCAATTTTTTGCAGAAATCCCCGAATTTGGGTCAGAAATTCCCAATTTTTTTCAGAAAATTCCCGAATTTGGGTCAGAAATTCCCAATTTTTTGCAGAAACCCCCAAATTTTGGGTAAAAATCCCCAATTTTTGGGCAGAAATTCCCATTTTTTGTCCTCAAATTCCCATTTTTTGTCCCCAAAACCCCAAGTTTTTTGCAGAAATCCCCAAATTTGGGTCAGAAATTCCCAATTTTTTGCAGAAATTCCCAATTTTTTGCAGAAATCCCCAATTTTGGGTCAGAAATTCCCAATTTTGGGTCAGAAATTCCCAATTTTTAGCAGAAATTCTCGAATTTGGGTCAGAAATTCCCAATTTTGGGTCAGAAATTCCCAACTTTTGGGCAGAAATTCCCAATTTTTTCACCCAGATTCCCAATTTTTCTCCCCGAAACCCCAAATTTTTTGCAGAAATCCCCAAATTTCGGTCAGAAATTCCCAATTTTTTGCAGAAATCCCCAAATTTCGGTCAGAAATTCCCAATTTTTTGCAGAAATCCCCAATTTTGGGTCTGAAATTCCCAATTTTGGGTCAGAAATTCCCAATTTTTTGCAGAAATCCCCGAATTTGGGTCAGAAATTCCCAATTTTTTGCAGAAATCCCCGAATTTCGGTCAGAAATTCCCAATTTTTTTCAGAAATCCCCAAATTTGGGTCAGAAATTCCCAATTTTTTGCAGAAATCCCCGAATTTTGGTCAGAAATTCCCAATTTTTTGCAGAAATCCCCAAATTTGGGTCAGAAATTCCCAATTTTTTGCAGAAATTCCCAATTTTTTGCAGAAATCCCCAAATTTCGGTCAGAAATTCCCAATTTTTTTGCAGAAATTCCCAATTTTTTGCAGAAATCCCCGAATTTGGGTCAGAAATTCCCAATTTTTTGCAGAAATCCCCGAATTTGGGTCTCACCTGCACTTTGATGGCCACGCGCGCTGAGTTCTTCCGGAGCTTTCCGCGGTGCACCTGCCCCAGCGAGGCTGCGGCGAAAGGAAATTCCTCAAATTCCGAGAGCTCATCCCGCCAGCCCCGGCCCAGATCCTCCTCAAGAACTTGCTGGAAAGTTGAGAAAAAACAAAAAAATTCAGAAAATCTGCAAAAATCCCCCAAAAAATCGCATTAGAAATGATAAAATTTTAAAAAACTGCGCTAAAATCGCATAAAATTCAAAAAAAATGGCACCAAAATCCCAAAGGATGCAACAAAATGGCATAAAATCCACACAGAAATCCATAAAATCTCATGAAATTCCGGAAAATTTCGTGAAGTTTAAAAAAAAATCCAAAGGAATGCACAAAAAATCCACAAAAATACAAAAAAAATCCACAAAAAATATATAAAAACTCCTCAAATTCCAGAAAGTTCCATTTTAAAAAGTCGCACCAAAATTTGATAAAATAAGGAAAAAGAACTTTATGAAAATCCTATCAAATTCCACAAGTTCACCCCAAAATCCCCAGAATTCCTTCCAAAAATCCCCAAAAAAGAGAACAAAATCACGAAAAAATCCACAAAATTCCCGGAAATTCCCAAAATTCCTCAAATTCTGAGAGCTGATCCTGCCAGCCCCGGCCCAGATCCTCCTCAAGAACTTGCTGGAAAATGGAAAAAAAACCAAAAAAACCCGAAAAATTGGAAAATATAAAAAAATGCTAAAAAAAATCCCAAATAATCACCCCAAAATCCCAGAAAATTCCATTAAATCCCATAAAATCCCCAGGAAATCTCATAAAGTCCCACAAAGTAAAAAAAAAAAAAAAAATCGCATGAAATCCCATAAAATCACCCCAAATCCCCTAAAATCCCATTAAACTCCCCCAAAATCCCATAAAATCCCCAAAAAGTCTAATTAAATCCCATTAAATCCCATTAAAATCCCCCAAAGTCCAAAAAATCCCCACAAAATCTCATTAAATCGCAAGAAAATCCCATAAAATCCAAATAAAATCCCTACGAAATAAAAGAAAATCCCCCCAAAATCCCATTAGAATCCCCCAAATATCCCATTTAATCCCATTAGAATCCTACAAAATCCCATAAATTCCCATTAAATTGCATAAAATCCCCCAAAATCCTAAAAAAGACCCCAGAATCTCATTAAATCCCCATAAAATCCCATCAAATTCAAATAAAATCCCCCCAAATCCCATTAAATCCCCCCAAAATGTCCTAAAATCCCAGAAAAATCCCATAAAATCCCCCTAAAATCCCCTTAATTCCCCTAAAATTCCCCCAAAATTCCCTAAAATCCCAAATTTTGGCTCTGTACTCGGCTCTGCCGGGGGGGCATGAAACACAGAAAATGCCCCCAAATCCAAAGAAAATTCCATAAAATTAAAAAAAAACCCCAAAATCCCCCCAAAGTCCCACTTAATCCAATTAAAATCCCATTTAATGCCATTAAATCACCTAAATCCCAAAAAAATCCCCTTAAAAATCCCCGAAAATCCCCCCAAATCTCGTTAAATCCAAATAAAATCCCCACAAAATGCCATTACATCCCCATAAAATCCCATTAAATCCCCCAAAAATCCCATCAATTCCCCCCAAATCCCCCAAAATGTCCCAAATTCCCCCAAATTCCCATAAATTCTCCCCAAATCTCCCCAAATTTCCCAAATTTCCCGAATTTGGTTCCTACTCGGCTCTGCCAGGGCGGCATGTGCTGAGCTCAGCTCGGAGCCAACCCCAAATCCCAAAAAATCCCCAAAATCCCAAAAATCCCAGGAAAAAACCCAGAAAATCCCAGAAAAATCCCAGAAAATCCTCCAAAAATCCCATTAAATCACCCCAAAATCCCATTAAATCCCCAAAAATTCCATTTAATCCCATTAAACTCCCCCAAAATCCCATTAAATCCCAAAAAAATCCCATTTAATCCCAAAAAAATCCCAAAAATCCCAAAAATCCCACGAAAGAAACCAAAAATCCCAGAAAAATCCCAGAAAATCCCCCAAAAATCCCATTAAATCACCCCAAAATCCCATTAAATCCCAAAAAAATCCCATTTAATCCCATTAAACTCCCCCAAAATCCCATAAATTCTCCCAAATTCCCCCAAATTCCCCCAAATCTCCCCAAATTTCCCAAATTTCCCGAATTTGGGTTCCTACTTGGCTCTGCCAGGGCGGCATGTGCTGAGCTCAGCTCGGAGCCAACCCCAAATCCCAAAAAATCCCCAAAAATCCCCAAAATCCCAGGAAAAAAACAGAAAATCCCAGAAAAATCCCAGAAAATGAAGAGAAAATCCCATTAAATCACCCCAAAATCACATTAAATCCCAAAAAAATCCAATTTAATCCCATTAAACTCCCCCAAAATCCCATTAATTCTCCCCAAAATCCCATAAAATTGTATAAAATCCCAATAATTCTCCCCAAAATTCCCCAAAATTTCCTGAATTTGGGTTCCTACTCGGTTCTGCTCAGCTCAGAGCCAACCCCAAATCCCAAAAAATCCCCAAAAATCCCCAAAATCCCAGGAAAAAAACCAGAAAATCCCAGAAAAATCCCAGAAAATGAAGACAAAATCCCATTAAATCACCCCAAAATCCAAAAAAATCCCAAAAAAATCCCAAAAATCCCAGGAAATCCCACGAAAAAAACCAAAAATCCCAGGAAAATCCCAGAAAATCCCCCAAAAATCCCATTAAATCACCCCAAAATCCCATTAAATCAAAAAAAAATCCCAAAAATCCCAAAAATCCCAGGAAAAAAAACAGAAAATCCCAGAAAAATCCCAGAAAATCTCCAAAAAATCACATTAAATCACCCCAAAATCCCATTTAATCTCATAAATTCCCCCAAATTCCCCCAAATTCCCCCAAAATTCCCCAAAATTCCCCAAAATTTCCCGAATTTGGTTCCTACTCAGCTCTGCCAGGGCGGCATGTGCTGAGCTCAGCTCGGAGCCAACCCCAAATCCCAAAAAATCCCAAAAATCCCAAAAATCCCAGGGAAAAAACCAGAAAATCCCAGAAAAATCCCAGAAAATCCCCCAAAAATCCCATTAAATCAGCCCAAAATCCCATTAAATCCCAAAAAAAAATCCCAAAAATCCCAGGAAATCCCACGAAAAAAACTGAAAATCCCAGAAAAATCCCAGAAAATCCCCCAAAAATCCCATTAAATCACCCCAAAATCGCATTAAATCCCAAAAAAATCCCATTTAATCCCATTAAATCACCCCAAAATCCCCTAAAATCCAAAAAAAATCCCATTTAATCCCATTAAACTCCCCCAAAATCCCATTCATTCCCCCAAAATCCCATAGAATTGTATAAAATCCCAATAATTCTCCCCAAATCTCCCCAAATTTCCCGAATTTGGGTTCCTACTCGGTTCTGCTCAGCTCAGAGCCAACCCCAAATCCCAAAAAATCCCCCAAAATCCCAAAAATCCCAGGAAAAAAACCAGAAAATCCCAGAAAAATCCCAGAAAATCCTCCAAAAATCCCATGAAATCACCCCAAAAATCCCATTTAATCGCATTAAACTCCCCCAAAATCCAAAAAAATCCCAAAAAAAATCCAATTTAATCCCATTAAACTCCCCCAAAATCCCATTAATTCCCCCAAATTCCCCCAAATTGCCCCAAATTCCCCCAAATTCCCCCAAATCTCCCCAAATTTCCCCAAATTTCCCGAATTTGGTTCCTACTCGGCTCTGCCAGGGCGGCATGTGCTGAGCTCAGCTCAGAGCCAACCCCAAATCCCCAAAAATCCCAAAAATCCCAAAAATCCCAGGAAAAAAAACAGAAAATCCCCCCAAAATCCCAGAAAATGAAGAGAAAATCCCATTAAATCACCCCAAAATCCCATTAAATCCCAAAAAAATCCAATTTAATCCCATTAAACTCCCCCAAAATCCCATTAAATCAGCCCAAAATCCCATTAAATCCCAAAAAAAATCCCATTTAATCCCATTAAACTCCCCCAAAATCCCCTAAAATCCCATAAATTCCCCCAAATTCCCCCAAATTCCCCCAAAATCTCCCCAAATTTCCCAAATTTCCCGAATTTGGTTCCTACTCGGCTCTGCCAGGGCGGCATGTGCTGAGCTCAGCTCGGAGCCAACCCCAAATCCCAAAAACTCCCCAAAAATCCCCAAAATCCCAGGAAAAAATCAGAAAATCCCAGAAAAATCCCAGAAAATCCTCCAAAAATCCCATTAAATCAGCCCAAAATCCCATTAAATCCAAAAAAAAATCCCAAAAATCCCAGGAAATCCCACGAAAAAAACTGAAAATCACAGAATAATCCCAGAAAATCCCCCAAAAATCTCATTAAATCCCAAAAAAATCCCATTAAATCACCCCAAAATCCCATAAATTCCCCCAAATTCCCCCAAATTCCCCCAAAATTCCCCAAAATCTCCCCAAATTTCCCGAATTTGGGTTCCTACTCGGCTCTGCCAGGGCGGCATGTGCTGAGCTCAGCTCGGAGCCAACCCCAAATCCCAAAAAATCCCAAAAATCCCAAAAATCCCAGGAAAAAAACCATAAAATCCCAGGAAAATCCCAGAAAATGAAGACAAAATCCCATTAAATCACCCCAAAATCCAAAAAAATCCCAAAAAAATCCCAAAAATCCCAAAAATCCCAGGAAAAAAACCGAAAATCCCAGAAAAATCTCAGAAAATCCTCCAAAAATCTCATTAAATCACCCCAAAATCGCATTAAATCCCAAAAAAATCCAATTTAATCCCATTAAACTCCCCAAAAATCCCATGAAATCACCCCAAAATCCCATTAAATCCCCCAAAAAATCCCATTTAATCGCATTAAACTCCCCCAAAATCCCCTAAATTCCCCCAAATTCCCCCAAATTCCCCAAAATCTCCCCAAATTTCTCGAATTTGGTTCCTACGCGGCTCTGCCAGGGCGGCATGTGCTGAGCTCAGCTCAGAGCCAACCCCAAATCCCAAAAAATCCCAAAAATCCCAAAAATCCCAGGGAAAAAAAACCAGAAAATCCCAGAAAAATCCCAGAAAATCCTCCAAAAATCCCATGAAATCACCCCAAAAATCCCATTTAATCGCATTAAACTCCCCCAAAATCCAAAAAAATCCCCAAAAAAATCCAATTTAATCCCATTAAACTCCCCCAAAATCCCATAAATTCCCCCCAAATCCCCTAAAATCCCATAAATTCTCCCAAATTCCCCCAAATTCCCCCAAAATCCCCCAAATTTCCCAAATTTCCCGAATTTGGTTCCTACTCGGCTCTGCCAGGGCGGCATGTGCTGAGCTCAGCTCGGAGCCAACCCCAAATCCCAAAAAATCCCAAAAAATCCCCAAAATCCCAGGAAAAAACCAGAAAATCCCAGAAAAATCCCAGAAAATGAAGAAAAAATCCCATGAAATCACCCCAAAATCCCATTAAATCCCAAAAAAATCCCAAAAATCCCAAAAATCCCAGGAAAAAACCGAAAATCCCAGAAAAATCCCAGAAAATCCCCCAAAAATCGCATTAAATCACCCCAAAATCCCATTTAATCCCAAAAGAATCCCATTTAATCCCATTAAACTCCCAAAAAATCCCATTCATTCCCCCAAAATCCCATAAAATTGTATAAAATCCCAATAATTCTCCCCAAATCTCCCCAAATTTCCCAAATTTGGGTTCCTACTCGGTTCTGCTCAGCTCAGAGCCAACCCCAAATCCCAAAAAATCCCCAAAAATCCCCAAAATCCCAGGAAAAAACCAGAAAATCCCAGAAAAATCCCAGAAAATCCTCCAAAAATCCCATGAAATCACATAAAATCTCATAAAATCCCAAAAAAATCCCAAAAATCCCAGGGAAAAAACCAGAAAATCCCAGAAAAATCCCAGAAAATCCTCCAAAAATCCCATTAAATCACATAAAATCTCATAAAATCCAAAAAAAATCCCAAAAATCCCAGGGAAAAAACCAGAAAATCCCAGAAAAATCCCAGAAAATCCCCCAAAAATCCCATGAAATCACCCCAAAATCCCATTAAATCCCAAAAAAATCCCATTTAATCCAATTAAACTCCCCCAAAATCCCCTAAAATCCCATAAATTCCCCCAAATTCCCCCAAATTCCCCCAAAATTTCCCCAAATTTCCCGAATTTGGTTCCTACTCGGCTCTGCCAGGGCGGCATGTGCTGAGCTCAGCTCGGAGCCAACCCCAAATCCCCAAAAATCCCAAAAATCCCAAAAATCCCAGGAAAAAACCAGAAAATCCCAGAAAAATCCCATGAAATCCTCCAAAAATCCCATGAAATCACCCCAAAAATCCCATTTAATCGCATTAAACTCCCCCAAAATCCAAAAAAATCCCCCAAAAAATCCAATTTAATCCCATTAAACTCCCCCAAAATCCCATAAATTCTCCCAAATTCCCCCAAATTCCCCCAAATCTCCCCAAATCTCCCCAAATTTCCCGAATTTGGTTCCTACTCGGCTCTGCCAGGGCGGCATGTGCTGAGCTCAGCTCGGAGCCAACCCCAAATCCCCAAAAATCCCAAAAATCCCAAAAATCCCAGGAAAAAACCAGAAATTCCCAGAAAAATCCCAGAAAATGAAGAGAAAATCCCATGAAATCACCCCAAAAATCCCATTTAATCGCATTAAACTCCCCCAAAATCCAAAAAAATCCCCAAAAAAATCCAATTTAATCCCATTAAACTCCCCAAAAATCCCATTAAATCCCAAAAAAATCACATTTAATCCCATTAAACTCCCCCAAAATCCCATTAAATCACCCCAAAATCCCCTAAAATCCCAAAAATTCCCCCAAATTCCCCAAAATCTCCCCAAATTTCCCAAATTTCCCGAGTTTGGTTCCTACTCGGCTCTGCCAGGGCGGCATGTGCTGAGCTCAGCTCGGAGCCAACCCCAAATCCCAAAAAATCCCCAAAAATCCCAAAAATCCCAGGGAAAAAAACCAGAAAATCCCAGAAAAATCCCAGAAAATCCTCCAAAAATCCCATGAAATCACCCCAAAAATCCCATTTAATCGCATTAAATTCCCCCAAAATCCAAAAAAATCCCAAAAAAATCCAATTTAATCCCATTAAACTCCCCCAAAATCCCATTAATTCCCCCAAATCTCCCCAAATTCCCCCAAATTCCCCCAAAATCTCCCCAAATTTCCCCAAATTTCCCGAGTTTGGTTCCTACTCGGCTCTGCCAGGGCGGCATGTGCTGAGCTCAGCTCGGAGCCAACCCCAAATCCCAAAAAATCCCCAAAAATCCCCAAAATCCCAGGAAAAAACCAGAAAATCCCAGAAAAATCCCAGAAAATCCCCCAAAAATCCCATTAAACTCCCCCAAAATCCCTTTAAATCCCAAAAAAATCCCAAAAATCCCAAAAATCCCAGGAAAAAAACCGAAAATCCCAGAAAAATCCCAGAAAATGAAGAGAAAATCCCATTAAATCACCCCAAAACCCCATTAAATCCCAAAAAAATCCCATTTTATCCCATTAAATCACCCCAAAATCCCATTCATTCCCCCCAAATCCCATAAAATTGTATAAAATCCCAATAATTCTCCCCAAATCTCCCCAAATTTCCCGAATTTGGGTTCCTACTCGGTTCTGCTCAGCTCAGAGCCAACCCCAAATCCCAAAAAATCCCAAAAAATCCCAAAAATCCCAGGAAAAAACCAGAAAATCCCAGAAAAATCCCAGAAAATCCTCCAAAAATCCCATTAAATCACCCCAAAATCCCATTAAATCCCAAAAAAATCCCAAAAATCCGAGGGAAAAAAACATAAAATCCCAGAAAAATCCCAGAAAATCTCCAAAAAATCCCATTAAATCACCCCAAAATCCCATTAAATCACCCCAAAATCCCATTAAATCCCAAAAAATCCCATTTAATCCCATTAAACTCCCCCAAAATCCCCTAAAATCCCATAAATTCCCCCAAATTCCCCCAAATTCCCCCAAAATCTCCCCAAATTTCCCAAATTTCCCGGATTTGGTTCCTACTTGGCTCTGCCAGGGCGGCATGTGCTGAGCTCAGCTCGGAGCCAACCCCAAATCCCAAAAAATCCCAAAAATCCCAAAAATCCCAAAAATCCCCAAAATCCCAGGAAAAAAAACAGAAAATCCCAGAAAAATCCCAGAAAATCCCCCAAAAATCCCAGAAAATCCTCCAAAAATCACATTAAATCACCCCAAAATCCCATGAAATCCCCAAAAAAATCCCAAAAAATCCCAAAAAAATCCCAAAAATCCCAAAAATCCCAGGAAAAAACCAGAAAATCCCAGAAAAATCCCAGAAAATCCTCCAAAAATCCCCTTTAATCCCCAAAAAATCCCATTAAATCCCAAAAAAATCCCATTTAATCACATTAAACTCCCTTAAAATCCCCTAAATTCCCCCAAATTCCCCCAAATTCCCCAAAATTCCCCAAATTTCCCGAATTTGGTTCCTACGCGGCTCTGCCAGGGCGGCATGTGCTGAGCTCGGTGCTGGAGCTGAGCCAGGACTGCCCTCAGCTCTGGGCTCAGCAGGGACGAGTCTGGGGACACAAAAAACACAGAAATTACCCAAAAAGTCACAGGATTTATCCCAAAAATCACAAATGCACAAAAAACCCCAAATCCCACCCTAAAATAATAAAAAACAATAAAAAAAAGCCCAAAAAATGACAAATTTCAGCCCAAAAAGTGCCCCAAAAATGGCAAATTCCACCCCTGGAGCTGTGGGCTCAGCAGGGAGGAGTCTGGGGACACAAAAAACACAGAAATTACCCCAAAAATCACAGGATTTACCCCAAAAATCACAAATGCACAAAAAAACCCCAAATTCCAGCCCAAAACCCCCCAAAAAACCCCAAAAATCCCAGCAAAAAACCTCCCAAAATGACGAATCCCAGCCCAAAAAACTCAAAAATCCCAAATCCCATCCCAAAAAAACCCCAAAAAACACCAAAAAACCCAAATCCCATCCCAAAAAACCCCAAAAAACCCCAAAAATCCCAAATCTCATCCCAAAAAACCCCAAAAATCCCAAATCCTCAAATCCACCCCAAAACCCCAAAATTACCGCAAACTCCCTCCCCAAAATACCCCAAATTCACCCCAAAAACCCCAAAAATTCCAAATTCACCCCAAATTCACCCCAAAATCACCCAAATTTTGGGGGTGATTTTTGGGATTTTGGGGTGATTTTGGGGCAATTTTAGAGGTTATTTTTGGAGTAATTTTGGGGCAATTTTTGGGGTGATTTTGGGGTATTTTTGGGGTGTTTTTGGGGCATTTTTGGGGCAATTTTTGGGATCATTTCGGGATATTTTCAGGGTATTTTCAGGATAATTTGGGGGTATTTCTGGGGTGTTTTTGGGGTGATTTTGGGGTGATTTGGGGTGTTTTTGGGGTGATTTTGGGGTGTTTTTGGGATATTTTTGGGGTGATTTTGGGGTATTTTGGCTCACCTGCCATGCTGAGCAGCTGCCCCACCTTGAACGATTTGGGATTTTTTGGGGTGATTTCGGGATATTTTTGGGATAATTTTGGGGTATTTCTGGGGTATTTTTGGGGTGTTTTTGGGGTGATTTTGGGGTGATTTTGGGATATTTTCAGGATAATTTTGGGGTGTTTTTGGGGTGATTTTGGGGTATTTTGGGGCTCACCTGCCATGCTGAGCAGCTGCCCCACCTTGAGCGCAGCCCCGCGAGCTCTGCCCAGAGCTGACACCAAACGCTGAGCTGAGCGCGGAGACAGCAGCGCCCGCGGGGCTGGGAATGAAAAAAAAATGGGAAAATTTTACCCAAAATTGGGGAAACTGTGAAACTGGGGAAAAGAGCAAAAAATTGGGGGAAAACAGGAAAAAAAATGGGGAAAATAGGCCAAAAATTGGGGAAAATAGGCCAAAAATTGGGGAAAATAAACCGAAAATTACAGGAAATAAAGCCAAAATTGGGGAAAATAACCCAAAATTGGGGGGAAATACACCGAGAATTGGGGAGGGAGACCCCAAAAATGGGGAAAATACACTGAAAATTCAGGAAAGAAACTAAAATTGGGGAAAATAAACCCAAATTGGGGAGAGAGAGACCGAAGATTGGGGAATTCACTGACAGCAGCGCCCGCGGGGCTGGGAATGGGGAAAAAATGGGAAAAAAACCGTGAAAATTGGGAAATTAAACTGAAATTGGGGGAAAAATCCAAAATTGGGGAAAAGAGAAAAAAAAATTGGGGAAAATAGAAAAAAAACTGGGGAAAATAGGCCAAAAACTGGGGAAAATAGAAAAAAACTTGGGGAAAATAGGCTAAAAATTGGGGAAAATAGACCAAAAACTGGGGAAAATAAACAGAAAATTATAGGAAATTAACCCAAAATTGGGGAAATTAAACTGAAATTGGGGGAAATAGCAAAAAAATTGGGAAATTAACTGAAAATTGGGGAAAATTAACTGAAAATTGGGGAAAATAGGCCAAAAATTGCAGAAAATAAACCGAAAATTGGGGGAATTCACTGACAGCAGCGTCCGCGGGACTGGAAATTAAAAAAAAAAATGGGAAAATTAACCCAAAATTGGGGAAAAAATGTGAAATTGGAGAAAAGAGCAAAAAATCTGGGGAAAATAGGAAAAAAATTGGGGAAAATAGGCAAAAAACTGGGGAAAATAAACCGAAAATTGGGGAAAATGAGCAAAATATTAGGAAGAGAGAAAAAAAATTGGGGAAAATTAACCGAAAATTGGGGAAAATTAACTGAAAATTGGGGAAAACTAACTGAAAATTGGGGAAAATTAACTGAAAATTGGGGAAAATTAACCCAAAATTGGGGAAAATAACCCAAAAATTGGGGAAAATAAACCGAAAATTGGGGGAATTCACTGACAGCAGCGCCCGCGGGGCTGGGAATGGGGAAAAAATGGGAAAAAAACGTGAAAATTGGGAAATTAAACTGAAATTGGGGAAAAAAATCCAAAATTGGGGAAAAGAGGAAAAAAAAAATTGGGGAAAATAGCAAAAAACTTGGGGAAAATAGGCCAAAAACTGGGGAAAATAAACAGAAAATTGTAGGAAATTAACCCAAAATTGGGAAATTAAACCGAAATTGGGGAAAAAAAAACAAAATTGGGGAAAAGAGAAAAAAAATTGGGGAAAATAGCAAAAAATTTGGGGAAAATAGGCCAAAAAATGGGGAAAATAGAAAAAAAATGGGAGAAATAACCCCAAAAATGGGGAAAAAACCATGAAAATTGAGAAAAAAAGGTGAAATTGGGAAAAAAAATTCAGAATTCGGGAAAATAGAAAAAAAATCAGGGAAATAAACACAAAAAATGGGAGAAAGAACCCAAAAATTAGGGAAATAAAAGGAAAATTGAGGAAAATTAACCCAAAATTGAGGAAATTAATCAAAATTGGGGAACAAACCCCAAATTGGGGAAAATAAACCCAAAAATTGGAAAAAAAACCCCAAAATTGGGGAAATTAATCCAAAATCAGGGAGAATTAACTAAAGGTGAGAAAATACACAAAAATTTGGGAAAATAAACTGAAAATTGGAGAAAATTAACTCTAATTGGGGAAAATATCCCAAAATTGAGGAAATACACAAAAAGTTGGGAAAATAACCCAAAAATTGGAGGTAATTAACTAAGATTGGCGAAAATAAACCAAAATTGGGGGAAATTAACCAAAAATTGGGGAAAATTAACTAAAATTGGGAAAAATAATCCAAAAATTAGGGAAAATTAACCTAAAATTGGGGAAATTAAACTAAAATTGGGGAAAATTAACCCAAAATTGGGGAAAAAAAACCAAAAATTGGGGAAAATTAAGTAAAATTGGGGAAAATAACCCAAAAATGGGGAAATTCACCAAAAATTGGAAAAAATACACTGAAAATGGGGATAATAAACCAAAAATTAAAGAAAATAAACTGAAAATTGAGGAAAATAAACGCAAAATTGGGGAAAATTAACTAAAATTGGGGGAAATTAATTAAAATTGGGGAAAATAAACCGAAAATAGGGGAAAATCAACCAAAATTGGGGAAAATCAACCAAAATTGGGGAAAGTCACCCAAAAATTGGGGAAAATCAACCAAAATTGGGGAAAGTCACCCAAAAATTGGGGAAATAAAAGGAAAATTGGGGAAAATGCCTTGAAAATTGGGGAAAATAAACCGAAAATTGGGGAAAAAAATCCAAAAATTGGGGAAAATTAACGAAAATTGGGGAAATTAACTAAAATTGGGGAAATTTCCCCAATTTGGGTCTGGGGGCTCACTGACCTCGGCGCTGTCCCTGCAGGCGATCCTGAGCTGCCCTGGCCACAGCCCCCAGAGCCAACTGCAGAGCCAGCCCTGGGGAAATTAATTAGTGAATTGATTAATTGAGACATAATTAATGATCTGAGACCCCAGAGCCAACCGCAGAGCCAGCCCTGGGGAAATTAATTAGTGAATTAATTAATTAACTGAGACACAATTAACAGAGCCCCCAGAGCCAACTGCAGAGCCAGACCTGGGGAAATTAATTAGTTAATTGATTAATTGAGACATAATTAATGATCTGAGACCCCAGAGCCAACCGCAGAGCCAGCCCTGGGGAAATTAATTAGTGAATTAATTAATTAACTGAGACACAATTAACAGAGCCCCCAGAGCCAACTGCAGAGCCAGACCTGGGGAAATTAATTAGTTAATTAATTAATGAACTGAGACACAATTAATGATCTGAGCCCCCAGAGCCAACTGCAGAGCCATCCCTGGGGAAATTAATTAGTGAATTAATTAATTGAGACATAATTAATGATCTGAGACCCCAGAGCCAACTGCAGAGCCAGCCCTGGAAAGGGTTAATTAGCTAATTAATGAATGAACTGAGACACCATTAATGATCAGAGCCCCCAGAGCCAACTGCAGAGCCAGCCCTGGAAAGGGTTAATTAGTTAATTAATTAATTAACAGAGCCCCCAGACCCAATTAATGATCAGAAACACAATTAACAGAGCCCCCAGACCCAATTAACAGAGAGCAAATTCATTATCTGAGCCCCCAGAGCCAACCGCAGAGCCAGCCCTGGAAAGGGTTAATTAGTTAATTAATTAATTATCAGAGCCCCCAGAGCCAACTGCAGAGCCAGACCTGGAAAAGGTTAATTAGTAAATTAATTAAATAACTGAGACACAATTAATTATCTGAGCCCCCAGACCCAATTAATGATCAGAAACACAATTAACAGAGCCCCCAGAGCCAACAGCAGAGCCAGCCCTGGAAAGGGTTAATTAGTTAATTAATTAATTAACAAAGCCCCTAGACCCAACTGCAGAGCCAGCCCTGGAAATTAATTAGTTAATTAATTAATTAACAGAGACACAATTAATTATCTGAGACCCCAGAGCCAATTAACAGAGAGCCAATTCATTATCAGAGCCCCCAGACCCAATTGGAGAGCCAGACCTGGGGATTAATTAATTAACTGAAACCCCAGACCCAATTAATTAACAGAGACCCCAGACCTAATTGGAGAGCCAGACCTGGGGAGGGAGAGAGACCCCAGACCCAATTAACAGAGAGCTAATTAATTAACAGAGCCCCCAGACCCAATTAACAGAGAGCTAATTAATTAACAGAGCCCCCAGACTCAATTGGAGAGCCAGGCCTGGAGAGAGACCCCAGACCCAATTAACACAAAGCTAATTAATTAAGAGAGACCCCAGACCCAATTAACAGACCCCAGACCCAATTGGAGAGGCAGACCTGCAGAGTTAATTAATTCATTATCAGAGACCCAATTAACAGAGATTCCAGAGCCAATTGATTAACAGAGCCCCCAGACCCAATTGGGGAGCCACGGCTGCCAAGTTAATTAATTCATTATCAGAGACCTAATTAACAAACCCCAGACCCAATTGATTAACAGAGACCCAATTCACAAAGACCCCAGACCCAATTCCCAGTCCCTCCCAGTCCATCCCAGTACAAACCAGTAACACCCAAATTCCATTTTTGCCATTTTTTAACCCTTCCTGCTCCCTCCCAGTCCATCCCAGTTTGTCCCAGTCCATCCCAGTCCATCCCAGGTTGATCCCAGTCCATCCCAGTCCCTCCCAGTTTGATCCCAGTTTGATTCCAGTCCATCCCAGTTTGATCCCAGTTTGATTCCAGTCCATCCCAGTTTGTCCCAGTTCAATCCCAGTCCATTCCCAGTCCATCCCAGTCATCCCAGTTTGATCCCAGTCCAAACCAGTCCATCCCAGTCCCTCCCAGTCCATCCCAGTTTGATCCCAGTCCATCCCAGTTTGTCCCAGTTCAATCCCAGTCCATCCCAGTCCCTCCCAGTCCATCCCAGTTTGATCCCAGTCCCTCCCAGTTCAATCCCAGTCCATTCCCAGTCCCTCCCAGTCCATCCCAGTCCATCCCAGTTCATTCCCAGTCCATCCCAGTCCATCCCAGTTCATTCCCAGTCCATCCCAGTCCATCCCAGTCCCCCCCAGTCCATTCCCAGTCCCTCCCAGTTTGATCCCAGTCCATCCCAGTCCATCCCAGTCCCTCCCAGTTCAATCCCAGTCCATTCCCAGTCCTTCCCAGTCCCTCCCAGTCCCTCCCAGTCCATTCCCAGTCCCTCCCAGTTCAATCCCAGTCCATTCCCAGTCCCTCCCAGTTTGACCCCAGTCCATCCCAGTCCCTCCCAGTTTGATCCCAGTCCAAACCAGTTTGATCCCAGTCCAAACCAGTCCAAACCAGTCCGTCCCAGTACCTCCCAGTTTGATCCCAGTCCAAACCAGTTTGATCCCAGTCCATCCCAGTCCCTCCCAGTTCAATCCCAGTCCATTCCCAGTCCCTCCCAGTTTGATCCCAGTCCATCCCAGTCCATCCCAGTTTGATCCCAGTCCATTCCCAGTCCCTCCCAGTTTGATCCCAGTCCATCCCAGTTCATTCCCAGTCCATTCCCAGTCCATCCCGGTCCCTCCCAGTTCAATCCCAGTCCATTCCCAATCCCTCCCAGTCCATTCCCAGTCCCTCCCAGTTTGACCCCAGTCCATCCCAGTCCCTCCCAGTTTGATCCCAGTCCAAACCAGTTTGATCCCAGTCCAAACCAGTCCAAACCAGTCCGTCCCAGTACCTCCCAGTTTGATCCCAGTCCAAACCAGTTTGATCCCAGTCCATCCCAGTCCCTCCCAGTTCAATCCCAGTCCATTCCCAGTCCCTCCCAGTTTGATCCCAGTCCATCCCAGTCCATCCCAGTTTGATCCCAGTCCATTCCCAGTCCCTCCCAGTTTGATCCCAGTCCATCCCAGTTCATTCCCAGTCCATTCCCAGTCCATCCCGGTCCCTCCCAGTTCAATCCCAGTCCATTCCCAATCCCTCCCAGTCCATTCCCAGTCCCTCCCAGTTCAATCCCAGTCCATTCCCAGTCCCTCCCAGTTTGATCCCAGTCCATCCCACTCCCTCCCAGTCCATCCCGGTCCCTCCCAGTTCAATCCCAGTCCATTCCCAGTCCCTCCCAGTTTGATCCCAGTCCATCCCACTCCCTCCCAGTCCATCCCGGTCCCTCCCAGTTCAATCCCAGTCCATTCCCAATCCCTCCCAGTCCAAACCAGTCCGTCCCAGTCCCTCCCAGTTTGATCCCAGTCCATCCCAGTCCATCCCAGTTTGATTCCAGTCCATCCCAGTTTGTCCCAGTTCAATCCCAGTCCATTCCCAGTCCATCCCAGTCCATCCCAGTCCATCCCAGTTTGATCCCAGTTTGATTCCAGTCCATCCCAGTTTGTCCCAGTTCAATCCCAGTCCATTCCCAGTCCATCCCAGTCCATCCCAGTCCATCCCAGTCCATCCCAGTTTGATCCCAGTTCATCCCAGTTTGTCCCAGTTCAATCCCAGTCCATTCCCAGTCCCTCCCAGTGCATCCCAGTTCGATCCCAGTCCATCCCAGTCCCTCCCAGTCCCTCCCAGTCCCTCCCAGTCCCTCCCAGTCCCTCCCAGTCTGTCCCAGTACCTCCCAGTGCGGCAGCTCTCCCCACTCTGCTCACAGGCACTGAGCGACCTCGGCCCTGGGGGGAGGGGAGAGAGTGAGAGCCTCCCCAGGTTCCCAAAATTAACCAAATTTGAACCAAAATCCCAACGTTTTACCAAAATTCAAAAAATTTACCCAAAATCCCCAAAATTTCCCAAATTGCTACCCAAAATCCCCAATTTTTTACCCAAATTCCACAATTTTTACCAAAATTTCTGAATTTTAACTGAAATTTTACCCCAAATTCCACAATTTTACCCCCAAATTCCCAAATTTTTGTCCCCAAATTCCCCAAATTTACCCCAAATTTTAACCAAAATCCCAACGTTTTACCAAAATTCAAAAAATTTACCCAAAATCCCCAAAAATTTCCCAAATTGCTCCCCAAAATCCTCAAAATTTTACCCAAATTCCATATTTTTTATCAAAATTTCTGAATTTTAACCCAAATTTTACCCAAATTTCAAAAAAAATTGACCCAAATGCCACAATTTGTACTGAAATGCTACAATTTGAACCAAAATTTCTGAATTTCATCCCAAATTTTACCCCAAATTCTCCAAATTTTTACCCAAATTCCACAATTTTTATCAAAGTTTCTGAATTTTAACCCAAATTTTAAAATAAACGCCAAAAATTTTACCCAAATTCCTCAATTTTTACCCAAATTTCTGAATTTTAACCAAAATTTTACCCAAATTTCAAAAAAAAATTTACCCAAATGCCACAATTTTTACTGAAATTCTACAATTTTAACCAAAATTTCTGAATTTTAACCCAAATTTTACCCCAAATTTTTACCCAAATTCCACGATTTTTACCAAAATTTCTGAATTTTAACTGAAATTTTACCCCAAATTCCACAATTTCTACCAAAATTTATTAATTTTAACCCAAATTTTACCCCAAATTCCACAGTTTTAACCCAAATTCCCCAAATTTTAACCCAAATTCCCAAAAATTAACCAAATTTTACCCAAATTCCCAAAAATTTTAACCAAATTTCACAATTTTTACTGAAATGCTACAATTTGAACCAAAATTTCTGAATTTCATCCCAAATTTTACCCAAATTCTCAAAATTTTTACCCAAATGCCACAATTTTTACCAAAATTTCTGAATTTTAACCCAAATTTTAAAATAAACCCCCAAAATTTTACCCAAATTCCTCAATTTTAACTGAAATTTCTGAAATTTAACCCAATTTTAACCCAAATTCCTAAAATTACCCAAATTTTTAACAAAATTCCTAAAAATTTTCCCCAAATTTCTCAATCTAAACCAAAATTCCAGAATTTTAACCCAAATTTTACCCCAAATTCTGACATTTTGCCCAAATTCCCAAAAATTACCCAAATTTTAACCAAAATCCCAAAAATTTGACCCAAATGTCACAATTTTTACCAAAATTCCTGAATTTTACCCCAAATTTTACCCAAATTCCCAAAAATTTTACCCAAAATCCTCAATTTTTACCCCAATTTCCACAATTTTACCCCAAATTCCCAAATTTTTGTCCCCAAATTCCCCAAATTTACCCCAAATTTTAACCCAAATCCCAAGGTTTTACCAAAATTCAAAAAATTTACCCAAAATCCCCAAAATTTCCCAAATTGCTACCCAAAATCCCCAAATTTTTACCCAAATTCCACAATTTTTACCAAAATTTCTGAATTTTAACCAAAATTTTACCCAAATTTCAAAAAAATTGACCCAAATGCCACAATTTTTACTGAAATGCTACAATTTTAATCAAAATTTCTGAATTTCAACCCAAATTTTACCCCAAATTTTTACCCAAATTCCACAATTTTTACCAAAATTTCTGAATTTGAACTGAAATTTTACCCCAAATTCCACAATTTTACCCCAAATTCCAAAAACAGCTACCCAGACTCCAAAATTTTACCCCAAATTCCACAATTTCTACCAAAATTTATTAATTTTAACCCAAATTTTACCCCCATATTCCACAGTTTTAACCCAAATTCCCCAAATTTTAACCCAAATTCCCAAAAAATTACCCAAATTTTACCCCAAATCCCCAAAATTTAACTCAAATTCCACAATTTTAACCAAAATTCCACAATTTTCACCAAAATTTATTAATTTTTACCCAAATTTTAAAATAAATTCCAGAATTTTAACCCAAATTCCTCATTTTAGCCCCAAATTTCCTACTTTTGGCCCAAATTTCCAAATTTTATCTCCAAATTCCCCAATTTTTACTCAAATTCCACAATTTTTGCCCAGAATTCTCAATCTTTAACCCAAATTCCACAATTTTTGCCCAAATGCCACAATTTGAATGCGAAATTCCACAATTTTACCCCAAATTCCCCATTTTGGCCCCAAATTTACGATTTTTGGCACAAAATTGCCTGAGTTTTTTCCCAAATTCCTCATTTTTGGCCCCAAATTCCTCATTTTCCACTCGAATTCCCAATTTTTGTCCCAAATTCCCAATTTTTGGGTGAAAATTCCCCATTTTTTTCCCCAAATCCCCAATTTTTAACCCCAAATTCCCAAATTTGAACTCCAATTTTACCCCAAATTTTAACCCAAATTCCACAATTTTAATGCAAAATTCCTGAATTTTACCCCAAATTTGAATTGAAATTCTGACATTTTAACCCAAATTTCGACCCAAATTTCCCAATTTTTACTCCAATTTTACCCCAAATTTTAACTCAAATTTTACCCCAAGTTCCATCATTTCAACCCAAATTTTAATCAAAATTCTGACATTTTAACCCCAAATTCCACAATTTTACCCCCAAATCCCCAATTTTAACCCCAAATTCCACAATTTTCCCCCAAATCCCCAATTTTAACCCCAAATTCCACAATTTTACCCCAAATTTTACCCCAAATTCCACAATTTTTGCTCAAATTCCACAATTTTTACCCAAATTTACCTCAAATTTTAATGCAAATTCCACAATTTTATCCCCAAGTTCCCAATTTTTTATCCCCAAATTCCCATTTTTTCTGCCCCAAAATCCCCAATTTTTTTTTTCCCAAGTCGCCAACTTTCTTACCCCAAATCAGTGATTTTTTTTCCCCAAAATCCTGAATTTTTTGGCTCCAAATTTGTGATTTTATTTTTCCCCAAATCCCCCTTTTTTTACCCCAAACTTATGATTTCTTTCCCAAAATTCCCATTTTTTTACCACAAATTCCCAATGTTGCGGTGGAAATTCCCAATTGGGAATTTTTTTCCCAAATTGGGATTTTTTTTTTCCCAAAATCCCCATTTTTTAACCCAAATCTGTGATTTTTTCCCCCAAATTCGCTATTTCTTACCCCAAATTTGTGATTTTTTTTCCAAAAATCCCCATTTTTTACCCCAAACTTGTGATTTTTTACCCCAAATTTGCGATTTTTCCCAAAATCCCCTTTTTTCTGACCCCAAGTTTATGATTTTTTCCTAAATTCTCTTTTTTTCCCCCCAAATTTGTGATTTTTCCCAAATTCCCCATTTTTTCCCCAAATCCCCAATTTTTTAACTCAAATTTGTGATTTTTTTTCCCCCAAATTTGCTATTTTTTACCCCAAATTTGTGATTTTTCCCAAAAATCCCCAATTTTTTTCCCCAAATCAGTGATTTTCCCCAAATTCCCAATTTTTCCCCCAATTTCCCCATTTTTTTGTCCCCAAATTAGTGATTTTTCTCCAAAATCCCCAATTTTTAACCCAAATTCGTGATTTTTTACCCCAAATTTGCGATTTTTCCCAAAATCCCCATTTTTTACCCCAAATTTGCGGTTTTTTCCCAAATTCCCATTTTTTAATCCAAACTTGTGATTTTTTAACCCAAATTTGCTAATTTTTACCCCAAATTTATGATTTTTTCCCCCAAATTCCCAAATTTTACCCCAAATTTATTATTTTTTCCCCCAAACTTATCCTTTTCCCCAAAATCCCCAATTTTTACCCCAAATTCCCCAATTTTTTCCCCAAAATCCCCAATTTTTTAACCCAAATTCGTGGTTTTTTACCCCAAATTTGTGGTTTTTTCCCAAATTCCCATTTTTTAATCCAAATTTGTGATTTTTCACCCCAAATTTGTGATTTTTTTTCGCCCAAATTCCCAAATTTTACCCCAAATTTATTATTTTTTCCCCCAAACTTTTTCTTTTCCCCAAATTCCCCAATTTTTTCCCCAAAATCCCCGATTTTTCCCCCAAATTCCTCACCTTTTTCATGGGGGGGTCTCGTGCTCTCTGAGCCTCCTCGGGGCTGAGCTCCCCCCGGGGGGGAGACCCCTCCCCAAAATCTGCCATCGGGGCCCCAATTGGGGGAAATTGGGGAATTTGGGGAAAGTTGGGGAAAATTTGGAGAAATTAGGGGAAAAATTGGGGAAATTTAGGGAAATTTGGAGGTATTTGGAGAAATTTGGGGAAATTGGGGGAATTTGGGGAAAATTTAGGGAAATTTGGCGAAGATTTGGGGAAAATTGGGGAAATTTGGGGAAGATTTGGGGAAATTTGGGGAAATTTGGGGAATTTGGGGAAGATTTGGGGAAATTTGGGGGAAAAATGGGGGAATTTAGGGGAATTTGGGGAATTTGAGGGAAATTGGGGAAATTTGGGGAAGATTTGGGGAAAATTTGGAGAAATTAGGGGAAATTTGGGGAAATTTGGGGAAGATTTGGGGAAAATTTGGGGAAATTTGGGGAAATTTGGGGAAATTTGGGGAAGATCTGGGGAAAATTTGGGGAAATTTGGGGAAATTTGGGGAATTTGGGGAAGATCTGGGGAAAATTTGGGGAAATTTGGGGAAATCTGGGGAAATTTGGGGAATTTGGGGAGGGGTCTCAGGGGATTTGGGGAGGGGTCTGGGAGAGAAATTGGGGGGAATTTGGGGATAATTAGAGAAATTTGGGGAGGGGTCTCACTGGGAACTTGGGGGAATTTGGGGGGAAATTGGGGGGATTTGGGGAAATTTGGGGAGGGGTCTCAGAAATTGGGGAAGAAATTGGGAGGATTTGGGGAGGGGTCTCAGTGGGAAATTTGGGGAGAAATTGGGGGAATTTGGGGGAGTTTGGGGGAATTTGGGGAGGGGTCTCACTGAGAATTTAGGGCGGAAATTGGGGGATTTGGGGAGGGGTCTCAGGAAGAAATTGGGGGGAATTTGGAGTAATTTGGGGAGGGGTCTGGGGGGGAAATTGGGGGGAATTTGGGGGGAAAATTGGGGGGAATTTGAGGAAATTTGGAGTAATTTGGGGAGGGGTCTCAGAGGGATTTGGGGCTGATTTGGGGAGGGGTCTCAGAAAAATTTGGGGGGAATTTGGGGAGGAAATTGGGGGGAATTTGGGGAAATTTGGGGAGGGGTCTCGGGGATTTTGGGGCTGATTTGGGGAGGGGTCTCAGGAGGAAATTGGGAGGAATTTGGAGTAATTTGGGGAGGGGTCTTGACGAAAAATTGGGGGAAATTTGGGAGGAAATTGAGGAATTTGGGGGAATTTGGGGAGGGGTCTCAGGGGATTTTGGGGGAAATTTGGGGAGGGGTCTCAGGGGATTTGGGGAGGGGTCTGGGGGAGAAATTGGGGGGATTTGGGGGAAATTTGGGGAGGGGTCTCACTGCAAATTTGGGGGGGAAATTGGGGGATTTGGGGAAATTTGGGGAGGGGTCTGGGGGAGAAACTTGGGGGAATTTGGAGTAATTTGGGGAGGGGTCTCGGCGAGAAATTGGGGGGAATTTGGAGTAATTTGGGGAGGGGTCTCAGAAAAATTTGGGGGAATTTGGAGAGGAAATTGGGGGGAATTTGGGGAAATTTGGGGAGGGGTCTCACTGCAAATTTGGGGGACAAATTGGGGGATTTGGGGAAATTAGGGGAGGGGTCTGGGGGAGAAACTTGGGGGGAATTTGGAGTAATTTGGGGAGGGGTCTCACTGAGAATTTAGGGGGAATTTGGGGGAAATTTGGGGAGGGGTCTGGGGGGATTTGGAGTAATTTGGGGAGGGGTCTCGGCGAGAAATTGGGGGGAATTTGGGGAAATTTAGGGAAATTTGGGGAGGGGTCTCACTGGGAATTTGGGGGAAATTTGGGGATGTTTGGGGGAATTTGGGGAGGGGGCTCAGAGAGATTTGGGGAAAATTTGGGGAGGGGTCTCGGCGAGAAATTGGGAGGAATTTGGGTGATTTGGAGTAATTTGGGGAGGGGTCTGGGGGAGAAATTGGGGGGGAATTTGGGGAGGGGTCTGGGGGAGAAAATGGGAGGAATTTGGGGAGGGGTCTGGGGGGATTTGGGTGAATTTGGGGAGGGGTCTCACTGGGAAATTAGGGGGAATTTGGGGGGATTTGGGGAAATTTGGGGAGGGGTCTCGGCAAGAAATTGGGGGGAAATTTGGAAAATTAGGGGAAAATTTGGGGAGGGGTCTCAGGAGATTTGGGGCGGATTTTGGGGGTCCCGAGGGTAATTTGGGGAGGATTTTGGGGGTCCCGGAGCCTAATTTGGGGAGGAATTCGGGGGTCCCGAGCCGATTTTTGGGGCAGATTTTGGGGGTCCCGGCGCCGATTTTGGCGCGGATTTTTGGGAGGATTTTGGGGGTCCCGAGGGCTAATTTGGGGAGGATTTTGGGGGTCCCGGGGGCTAATTTGGGGAGGATTTTGGGGGTCCCGGCGCCGATTTTGGCGCGGATTTTTGGGGGTTCCGGTCCGGATTTTGGCGCGGATGTTTTGGAGAATTTTGGGGAGGATTTTGGGGGTCCCGAGGGTTAATTTGGGGAGGATTTCGGGGGTCCCGAGCCGATTTTTGGGGCAGATTTTGGGGGTCCCGACGCCGATTTTGGCGCGGATTTTTTGGAGAATTTTGGGGAGGATTTTGGGGGTCCCGAGGGTAATTTGGGGAGGATTTTGGGGGTCCCGAACCGATTTTGGGGCAGATTTTGGGGGTCCCGGCGCCGATTTTGGGGAGGATTTTGGGGGTCCCGGCGCCGATTTTGGCGCGGATTTTTGGGAGAATTTTGGGGAGGATTTCGGGGGTCCCGGGGGCTAATTTGGGGAGGATTTTGGGGGTCCCGGGGCCGATTTTGGCGCGGATTTTTGGGAGGATTTTGGGGAGGATTTTTGGGGTCCCGAGGGTTAATTTGGGGAGAATTTCGGGGGTCCCGAGGCTAATTTGGGGAGATTTTCGGGGGTCCCGAGGTTAATTTGGGGAGGATTTTGGGGGTCCCGAGGGTAATTTGGGGAGGATTTCGGGGGTCCCGGGGCCGATTTTGGCGCGGATTTTTGGGGTTCCGGTCCGGATTTTGGCGCGGATTTTTTGGAGAATTTTGGGGAGGATTTCGGGGGTCCCGAGGGTAATTTGGGGAGGATTTCGGGGGTCCCGAGGGTAATTTGGGGAGGATTTCGGGGGTCCCGAGGGTTAATTTTGGGGAGATTTCCGGGGGTCTCTCCCCTTCGCTTCCGCGCGCGCCCCGCGCGCCCTTGCGCCGCTTCCGGGTTGAGGCCACGCCCCTTCCCGGCCGCAGCCAATCAGAGCGGAGGTGACGTCAAGGCCACGCCCACGGCTCGGGAGACAGCGCCCCCTGGTGGAGGGAGGAGCGCCTGAGGGAGCTCTCCCCAAATTGCCCCAAAATTGACCCAAAATTCGCCCAAAATTTGCCCAAAATTCGCCCAAAATTGTCCCAAATTCCTGAAAATTTCCCAAAATCTCCCCAAAATTGCCCCACATTGTCCCAAAATTCCCCCAAATTGCCCCAAAATCCCCTCAAATTCACAAAAAGTTCCCAAAATCCCCCAAAATCTCCCCAAAATTCCTGCAAATCCTCCCAAAATCCCCCCAAATTCCCCTAAAATTCCCAAAATCTCCCCCAAAATGCCCCAAATTTCCCTAAAATGCCCCAAATTGCCCCAAAATCTCCCCAAATGCCCCTAAAATTCCCCCAAAATTCCCTGAAATCTCCCCAAAATTCCCCCAAATCGCCCCAAATGGCCCTAAAATTCCCCCAAATTGCCCCGAAATTTCCCGAATTGCCCCAAAATATCCCCAAATCTCCCCCAAAATGACCCAAATTTCCCTAAATTGCCCCAAATTTCCCCAAAATGCCCCAAAAATTCCCAAAGTTCCCCAAAATTGCCCCACGATTTCCCAAAATTTCCCTAAAATCTCCCCAAATTCTCCTAAATTGCCCCAAAATCTCCCCAAATCTCCCAAAAATTGCCCCAAATTGCCCTCAAATTGCCCCCCAAATGACCCAAATTCTCCTAAATTGCCCCAAAATGCCGAAAATTTCCCAAATTGCCCCAAATTGCCCCAAAATCTTCCAAAATTCCCAAAAAAACTCCCCAAAATCTTACAAAATCTCCCCAAAAATGCCCTAAATTGTCCCAAATTACCCTAAAAACACCCAAAATGACCCAAAAATGCCCCCAAATTGTCCCAAAAATCCGAAAATTTTCCGAATTGCCCCAAATTGCCCCAATAATTCCAAATTTCCCCTAAAATCCCCCAAAATTCTCCCCAAAGTTCCCCAAATTGCCCCAAAATCGCCCAGAATCTCCCCAGAATTGCTCCAAATTGCCCCAAATTCCCCGAAATTTCCCAAAATCTCCCCAAAATCCCCAAAGAAACCCCAAATTACCCCAAAACCTCCCAAAATTGCCCTAAAATCTCCCCAAAATTGTCCCAAATTGCCCCAAAATTTCCCAAAATCTCCTAAAATTCCCCCAAATTGCCCCAAATTTGCCCAAAATTTGCCCAAAATTTGCCCAAAATCCCTCAATATCTCCCCAAAATTCCCCTAAAATTCCCCCAAATTGCCCCCAATTTGCCCAAAATTTCCCCAAAATCCCCCAAAATCTCCCCAAAATTCCCCTAAAATTCCTCCAAATTGCCCCAAAATTTCCTAAAATGTCCCAAAGTCTCCCCAAATCATTCCCAAATCCCCCCAAATTTCCCCCACATTACCCCAAAATTCCCCCAAATTGCCCCAAAATCTACTCAAATCCTCCCCAAAATCCCCAAAATTCACCAAAAAAACCCAAATTCCCACGGAGATCCACCGAAAATTGCCCAAAATCCCCCGAATTCCCCAAAAATCCCCCAAATTCCCTCCAAACTCCCTAAAAATCCCCAAAATGCCCCAAATTCCCCCCAAAACCCCAAATTCCCGCTGAGACCCTCCCAAATCACCCCAAAATTCCCCATATTTCCCCCAATTTGCCCCAAATTTCCCTCAGAGAAATTTTTAAAAATCCCCAAAAAATCCCAAAATCCCAAATTCCCACTGAGACCCCCAAGCCCCTCCCCCAAAATTCCAAAATTGTCCCAAAATTCCCCAAAATCTTCCCAAAATTCCCCAAAATCGTAAAAAATTCCCCAAAAATTCCCCAAATTCTCTCCAAATTTCCCCCAAATTTCTCCCAAGTTTCCCAAAATCCCAAATTCCCACGGAGACCCCCAAGCCCCTCCCCCCAAAATCCAAAATTCCCCAAAATTCCTCAAAATCCTTCCCAAATTTCCCCAAAATTCCCCAAATTACCCTCAAAGAAATCCCCCCAAAATAAAAAAAAAATCCCCAAAAATTCCAAAAAATCCCAAAATCCCAAATTCCCACCGAGACCCCCCAAGCCCCTCCCCCAAAAACCCCAAAATCCCCCCAAATCCTTCCCAAAATTCCCCTAAAATTGCACAAATTCCCCAAATTTCCCCCAAATTCCTGCAAATTTCCCTCAAAAAATCCCAAAATTCCAATTTCCCAGAGAGACCCCCCAAGCCCCTCCCCCCAAAATCCCAAAATTCCCCAAAATTCTCCCCAAAATTCCCCAAAAATCACAAAAAATGCACCCAAACCTCCCCAAAATTCCCCAATTTCTCTCCAAATTTTCCCCAAATTCTCCCAAATTTCCCTCAAAAAAATCCCCCAAAAATCCCAAAAAATCGAAAAATCTGAAATTCTCACTGAGACCCCCAAGCCCCTCCCCCAAAATCCCCAAATTCCCCAAAATTCTCTCCAAATTTCCCCCCAAATTCTTTCCAAATTTCTCACAAATTCCTCCAAAATTCCCCAAATTTCCCTCCAAAAAAATCCCAAAAAATCCCAAAATCCCACAAGACCCCCGAGCCCCTCCCCCAAAATCCCCAAAATTGCACAAAAATCCCCCAAATTTTCCCCTAAATTCCTCAAATTCTTCCCAAATTTCTCCCAAATTTCCCTCAAAAAAATCCCCAAAAATCCCAAATTCCCAAAATTCCCCAAAATCCCCAAAAATCCCCAAAATTCCCCAAATTTCCCCCAAAAAAGACAACATAAAACCTCCAAAAAAAAGAAGTTTTTCAATTTTTATTTATTTAGGATTTTATTTGGGGGAAGGGTCCTAGGGGGCGGAGCCGAACCGGAAGTGACCACCCCAAACCCGGAAGTGACCGCCCCAAACCCGGAAGTGGCCCCCAAAAGGGGCGGGGTTTAATTTGGGGAGGGGTCTGAGGGGGCGGAGCCTAACCTGAAACCCCAAAATTCTAACTGAGACCCCAAAAACCTCCCCAAATTGCCCTCCAAAACCGGAAGTGACCCTAAAAAACCGGAAGTGACTCTAAAAAGACCGGAAGTGACACCCTAAAAACCGGAAGTGCAAAAAAAAAATTGGAAATTAAATTTGGGGAGGGGTCTCGAGGGGGTGGAGCAGCACTGAGACCCCCCCCAAAACACTTCCCGGAAGTGATGCCAAAAACCGGAGGTGAGCACCGCAAAACCGGAAGTCCCCCCAAACCGGAAGTGACCTCAAAAATTAAATTTGGGGAGGGGTCTCCCATGTGTGCAGCACCACTGAGAGTCCCAAAGACCCCCAAAACCCTCCCCAAATTGCCCTAAAAAACCCGGAAGTGACCCCTAAAAACCGGAAGTAACCCCTAAAACAATGCAAGTGACCACCCCAAAACCGGAAGTGACCCCCAAAAAGGCGGGAATTAATTCGGGGAGGGGGAATCAAATTTGGGGAGGGGTCTCGAGAGGGTGGAGCAGCACTGAGAACCCCAAAACATGACCTGGAAGTGACCATAAAATCAGAAGTAACAACATATAAACCGGAAGTGACCACCCCCAAACCGGAAGTGACCCCCAAAAAGGCACAGATTTTTTGGGGGAGGGGGATTTAAATGTGGGGAGGAGTCCTGAGGGGGTGGAGCAGCACGGCCTGGTCCCCCAGCCCCCCGGAAGTGACCTCCAAAACCGGAAGTGTGAACATATAAACCAGAAGTGACCACACCCAAACCAGAATTGACCCCCAAAAGGCGGGAATTAAATTTGGGGAGGGGTCCGGAGGGGGTGGAGCAGCACGGCCTGGCCCCGCAGCCCCCCGGGACCCCCGAATCGTTCCCCAAATTGCCCTCCAAAAACCGGAAGTGACAAGATAAAAACCGGAAGTACCCCAAAAACCCGGAAGTGACCCCAAAAAGGTGGGATTTAAATTTGGGGAGGGGTCCGGAGGGGGTGGAGCAGCACTGAGACCCCCAAAACCCTCCCCAAATTGCGCTCTAAAAACCGGAAGCGACAGGATAAAAACCGGAAGTGCTCCCTTAAAAAACCGGAAGTGACCCCAAAAAAGGCACAGATTTAATTTGGGGAGGGGGAATTAAATGTGGGGAGGGGTCCGGAGGGGGTGGAGCAGCACGGCCTGGCCCCGCAGCCCCCGGAAGTGACTCCCCAAACCCGGAAGTGACAAGCTAAAAACCGGAAGTTCCCCATAAATACCGGAAGTGACCCCAAAAAAGGCACGAATTTAATTCGGGGAGGGGGATTTAAATGTGGGGAGGGGTCCGGAGGGGGTGGAGCAGCACGGCCTGGCCCCGCAGCCCCCCGGCCACGCCCCCGGGGGGCAGCAGGAAGCCCCCCCCCCTCCGGCGGGGGCTGAGCTCGAGCAGTTGGGCATTGCTGAGCCCCAGCGAGCGCAGGGCCCAGAGCTGCGGCCGAGGGCTCTTGCCCTGCTGCGCCAGCACCAGGACCCCAGACCCAAAAGCTGAGACCCCTGACCCGAATTCAGGGAGTCCAGACCCAAAATCTGGGACCCCTGACCCAAAATCGGAGACCCCTGACCCAAAATCTGAGAGTCCAGACCCAAAATCTGAGACCCCAGACCCAAAATCTGAGACCCCAGACCCAAAATCTGAGACCTCTGACCCGAATTCAGGGAGTCCAGAGCCGAATTCAGGGAGTCTAGAGCCAAAATCTGGGACCCCTGACCCAAAATCTGAGACCCCAGACCCAAAATCTGGGACCCCAGACCCAAAATCTGGGACCCCTGACCCAAAATCTGAGACCCCAGACCCAAAAGCTGAGACCCCAGACCCAAACTCTGAGACCCCAGACCCAAAATCGGAGACCCCGGACCCAAAATCTGGGACCCCAGAGCCAAAATCTGAGACCCCAGACCCGAATTCAGGGAGTCCAGAGCCGAATTCCGGGACCCCAGACTCAAAATCTGAGACCCCTGACCCGAATTCAGGGAGGCCAGAGCCAAATTCCGGGACCCCAGACTCAGAATTCAAGATCTCTGAGCCGAAATCTGAGACCCCAGACTCAAAATCGGAGACCCCAGACCCAAATTTGGGGACCCCAGAGTTAAATTTGGAGACCCCAGACTCAAAATCTGAGACCTCTGAGCCAAAATCGGAGACCCCAGACCCAAATTTGGGGACCCCAGAGTCAAATTTGGAGACCCCAGACCCAAATTTGGGGACCCCAGAGTCAAATTTGGAGACCCCAGACTTAATATTGGAGACTCCAGACCCAAATTGTGGGACCCCAGAGTGAAAATTAGAGACCCCAGACTCAAATTGGGAGAGTCCAGATTCAAATTCTGAGACCCCAGCCCGAAATTCAGAGACCCCAGACCCAATTCGGGACTGTGACCCAGAATGGGATTCCCCAGACCCAAACTGGGGCCTGTCCTCACTCTGAGACCCTTCCCCGAATTTGGAGACCCCAGCCACAAATTGGGACCTTGACTGAAAACGGGAGACCCCAGACTCAAAATGAGACCCCTCCCCTAAATGGGACCCCTCCCCACCCTGAGACCCCTCCCCAAATGGGGACCTCTCCCCAAGTGGGGACCTCTCCCCAAATGGGGACCCCTCCCCAAGTGGGGACCTCTCCCCAAATGGGGACCCCTCCCCATTGAGAGACCCCTCCCCAAAATGCAATCCCTCCCCATGGCCTTGATCAGCCCCAGACCCCTCCCCTAAATGAGACCCCTCCCCAAATTGGGACCCCTCCCCTAAACGAGACCCCTCCCCAAAAAGTGCTGCCCCCTCCCCAAACTGAGACCCTGCCCCACCCTGAGACCCCACCCCTAAATGGGACCCCTCCCTTAAATGAGACCCCTCCCCTAAATGAGACCCCTCCCCAAATTGGGGCCCCTCCCCATTTAGAGACCCCTCCCCAAAAAGCCCCTCCCCCACCCCAAATTGAGACCCCTCCCCTAAATGAGACCCCTCCCCACCCTGAGACCCCTCCCCAAATTGGGACCCCTCCCCACTCAGCCCCTCCCCCTCCCCAAATTGGGACCCTTGCCCTAAATGAGACCCCTCCCCCAATTCAGACCCCTCCCCAAATTGGGACCCCTCCCCCAATTCAGACCCCTCCCCAAATTGGGACCCCTCCCCAAAACACGATCCCTCCCCCAAACGAGACCCCTCCCCAAAAAGTGCTTCCCCCACCCCAAATTGGGACCCCTCCCCACTCAGCCCCTCCCCCTCGCCCTCAGGCTCCGCCCCCCGGGGGGCGTGGCCGTGGTAGAGGTTGGGGATCTCGGGGTCTCTCCGGAATTGGGGTCCGAGCTTCGTCTCGGGGGAGACCCCCAGGATCAGCCCTGGGGGGAGGGGAGGGCGTCAGGGGGGAGGGGAGAGCCCCCCGGAGTCGCCCCCCGAGGTTTGCCCCAAATTCCCTGAAATTCTGCCAAAATTTCACTGAAATTCTGCTCAAATTCTGCCAAAATTCTACCGAAATTCCCCTGAAATTTGCCCCAAATTCCACCAAATTCCACCAAATTCTGCCCAAAATCAACCCTGACCCCCCCAAATGTACCCCTAATTCTCCCCAAAATCCCTCAAAATCCCTCCCCTAAATTCCCCCAAATTCTACCCACATTCTGCCCAAATTTCCCCCAAATTCATCCCAATTTTGCCCCAAATTCCACTCAAACTCCACCCAAATTTGCCCCAAATTCCATCCCAAATTCCACCCCAAATTCCCCTGAAATTCCCCCAAATTCTGCCCAAATTCCACCCAAAATTCCACTCAAATTCTGCCCTTTGGGGGTTTTCCATTTCAGGGTTTTTTGGGGTTTTTTTTGGGGTTTTTTGGTTTTTTGTGGTTTTTTGTTTGTTTGTTTTTTCTTTTTTGCAGTTTTTTACGATTTTTTGGAATTTTTTTTCCGTTTTTTTGCAGGTTTTTTTCATTTTTTAAAGTATTTTTCCGCGGATTTTTGCAGGATTTTTTCAGGTCTATTTTTTGAATTTTTGGGGTGAATTTTGGGGTTTTTGGGGCTCTCCTCACCGTTCAGCAGTGCCCAGTGAGCTTTGTGTCCTTGGCGGCAGCACAGACTGACTTGGGCATTTTTTGCGGATTTTTTTACATTTTTTTGCTGATTTTTTTGGAGGTTTGGTGGAATTTTTGGGGAATTTTTTTTTGCTTTTTTGGCTTTTTTTGAGGTTTTCCATTTCAGGTTTTTTTGGGGCATTTTTTTGGCTTTTTTACAGTTTGTTTATGGGTTTTTTGCGGGTTTTTTTTCAGTTTTTTTGCAATTGTTAGTGCTTTTTCCATGATTTTTTTTTGTTTTTTCATGGGATTTTTTTGGGGTGCATTTTTTAAATTTTTTGGGGTGAATTTTGGAGTTTTTGGGCCTCTCCTCACCATTGACCAGCGCCCAATGAGCTCTGATTTTTTGGACTTTTTCGCAGTTTTTTGAGGTTTTTTAGTGAATTTTTCCAGATTTTTTGCTTTTTTTGTCTTTTTTTTTTGTTTTCCCACAGGATTTTTTGGGAGTGTATTTTTTGAATTTTTGGGGTGAATTTTGGTGTTTTTGGGCCTCTCCTCACCGTTCAGCAATGCCCAGTGAGCTCTGATTTTTTGGCTTTTTTTGCATTTTTTCTCCATTTTTTGGTGGTTTTTTTGGCTTTTTTCGTGATTTTTTTTTTGTTTTTCCACGGGATTTTTTCAGGTCTATTTTTTGAATTTTTGGGGTGAATTTCGGGGTTTTTGGGTCTCTCCTCACCGTTCAGCAGTGCCCAGTGAGCTTTGTGTCCTCGGCGGCAGCACGGACTGTGGTTCTTGTCCTCGTCGTAGCTGGGGAGGAGTCAAGGAAAAAAAATAGAAATTGACCCCAAAATGGAGAGTTTGACCCCAAAAATGGAGAGTTTGACCCCAGAAATGGAGAGAGGGATTCCAAAAATGGGGAAAATACCTCAAAAATGGGGAAAATACAAAAAAAAAAAGAGAATTTCAGCCCAAAAATGGAGAGAGAAACCCAAAAATGTAGAGAGAAATCCCAAAAATGAAGAGACTCTAAAAATGGAGAGAAAAAATCCCAAAAATGGAGAGGAAAATCCCAAAAATGGAGAGAAAAATCCCAAAAATGGAGAGGAAATCCCAAAAATGGAGAGGAAAATCCCAAAAATTGAGAGGAAAATCCCAAAATGGAGAGGAAATCCCAAAAATGGAGAGGAAAAATCCCCAAAATGGAGAGAGAAATCACAAAATGGAGAGGAAATGGCAAGGCCAACCCCAAAGCCCAGCAAATCCCAGAAAGTTCCAGAAAATCCCCAAAAAAATCACACAAAATCCGAGGAAATTCTATAAAACCCCAAAATTCCATAAAATCGATAAAAGCCGATAAAAATCCCATGAAAATCCAATCAAATCCCAATAAATTCCCAATAAATTCCCAATAAAATCGAATAAAATTTTTAAAAAATCCCATTTAAACTTATTAAGAAATCCCAATAAATTCCCAATAAATTCCCATTAAAATCCAAAAAAATTTCCAATAAATTCCCAATAAATTCCCATTAAATTCCTAATAAAAAAATCCCATAAATTCTGAATAAATTCCCAATAAAATCCCAAAAAAATCCCAATAAATCCCAATAAATTCCCAATAAAATCCCAATAAAATCCCAATAAATCCCCAATAAATTCCCAATAAAATCTCAATAAAATCGAATAAAATTCCAATAAAATCCCAATAAAACTTACTAAGAAATCCCAATAAATTCCCAATAAAATCCCAATAAATCCCCAATAAATTCCAGATAAATTCCCAATAAATTCTCAATAAAACCTCAATAAATTCCCATTAAAACAGGAATAAATTTTTTTTAAAATCCTGATAAATCCCCGATAAATCCCCGATAAATTCCCGATAAATCCCCGATAAATCCCCGATAAATTCCCGATAAATTCCCAACAAATCCCCAATAAATCCCCGATAAATTCCTGATAAATTCCTGATAAATCCCCAATAAATTCTCGATAAATTCCCAATAAATTCCCAACAAATTTCCAACAAATTCCCGATAAAATCCCAATAAAATCCCCATAAATCCCCAATAAATTCCCAACAAATTCCCAATAAACCCCCAATAAAATCCCAATAAATTCCCAACAAATTCCCAATAAACCCCCAATAAAATCCCAATAAATTCCCAACAAATTCCTGACAAATTCCCAATAAATTCCCGATAAATCCCCGATAAATTCCCAATAAAATCCCAATAAATTCCCGATAAATCCCTGATAAAATCCCAATAAAATCCCAATAAAATCCCAATAAATCCCCGATAAATTCCCAATAAAGTCCCAATAAAATCCCAATAAAATCCCAATAAATTCCCAATAAAATCCCGATAAATCCCCGATAAATCCCCGATAAATTCCCGATAAATCCCCGATAAATTCCCGATAAAATCCCGATAAATTCCCAATAAATTCCCGATAAATCCCCGATAAAATCCCAATAAAATCCCAATAAAATCCCAATAAATCCCCAATAAATTCCCAATAAACTCCCGATAAATTCCCAATAAAATCCCGACAAATTCCCAATAAATTCCCGATAGATTCCCGACAAATCCCCGCTAAATCCCTGATAAAATTCCCGATAAATTCCCAACAAATTCCCAATAAATTCCCAGTAAATTCCCAATAAATCCCCAATAAATCCCCGATAAATTCCCGATAAATTCCCGATAAAATCCCAATAAATTCCCAACAAATTCCCAATAAATTCCCAACAAATTCCCAATAAATTCCCAATAAATTCCCAATAAAATCCCAATAAATCCCCAAGAAAATCCCAACAAATTCCCAATAAATTCCCAATAAAATCCCAACAAATTCCCAATAAATCCCCAACAAATTCCCGATAAAATCCCTGCTAAATCCCCAATAAAATTCCCGATAAATTCCCAATAAATTCCCAATAAATTCCCAATAAATTCCCAACAAATTCCCGATAAATTCCCAATAAATTCCCAACAAATTCCCAATAAATTCCCGATCAATCCCCAATAAATCCCCAATAAATCCCCGATAAATTTCTGATAAATCCCCAATAAATTCCCGATAAATTCCCAATAAATTCCCGATAAATCCCCGATAAATCCCCGATAAAATCTCAATAAAATCCCAATAAAATCCCGATAAATCCCCAATAAATCCCCAATAAAATCCCAATAAAATCCAAAAAAATTCCCAATAAAATCCCAATAAAATCCCAAGAAATTCCCAATAAAATCCCAATAAAATCCCAAGAAATTCTCAATAAAATCCCAATAAAATCCCAACAAATTCCCAATAAAATCCCATTAAAATACGAACAATTTTTTTTAAAAATCCCAATAAATCCCCGATAAATTCCAGATAAATTCCCAATAAATTCCCAAAAAATTCCCAATAAAATCCCAATAAATTCCCAACAAATTCTCAATAAACCCCCAATAAAATCCCAATAAATCCCCAATAAATTCCCAATAAATTCCCGATAAAATCCCAACAAATTCCCGATAAAATCCTGATAAATCCCCGATAAATCCCCGCTAAATCCCTGCTAAATCCCCAGGGAAAGGATGCGGCACGAGCACGGGCAGGCCCTGGCGCAGGTGTTTGATGATCTCCCTGCAGTTCCTGCCCCCGAGGCCTCCCCGGAGCAGCTCAGCTCGGCAGGGGAACAGAGCCTCGGCCAGGGAGGCCATGGCGGCAGCTGGGAATGGAAAAAACCAAAAATTAGCCCCAAAAAATGGCATCAGGGACCCCAAAAACCCCAAAAAATCTCGAAAAGTTACCCCAAAAATCAAAAAAAATGAGCCCAAAATGCCCAAATGAGCTCTGCAAGGAACAGAGCCTCGGCCAGGGCGGCCATGGGGGCAGCTGGGAATGAAAAAAACCAAAAATTAGCCAAAAAAATGAAATTAGGAACCCCAAAAACCCCAAAAACCCCAAAAATCCCGAAAAGTTATCCCAAAAATCAAAAAAAAAGAGCCCAAAATGCCCAAATGAGCTCTGCAGGGAACAGAGCCTCGGCCAGGGATTAAAAAAAACCAAAAATTAGCCCAAAAAATGGCATCGGGAACCCCAAAAACCCCAAAAAGTTACCCCAAAAATCCCAAAAATTACCCCAAACGAACCCCTAAATGATGCAAAAACCTCAAAAAAATAAGCACAAAATGCCCAAAATGCCAAAATTACCCCAAAAACCCCAAAAAGTTACCCCAAAAACATCAAAAACAAAGAAAAACCCCAAAAAAAGTTACCCCAAAACCCCCAAAATGAGCCCAAAACTCCCAAAGTAACCCCAAAAACGAACCCAAGAACCCCAAAACTCCCCAAAATGAACCCAAAAATCAAGAAAATTACCCCAAAACTGAATCAGAAACCACAAACCCCAAAAAATTACCCCGAAAGTGATATCAGGAACCCCAAAAACCACAAAAGTGACCCCAAAATCCTCCAAAATGAGCACAGAAACCCCAAAAACAAACAAACAAAAGCCCAAAAATGAGCACAAAATGCCCCAAAACTCCAAAAATTGCCCCAAAACAGCAAAAATGAGCCCAAAAACTCCAGGAACTGCCCCAAAAATGACCCAAAAACCCCAAAAATGACCCCAAAACCAAGCCCAGAAAGCCAAAAAGCCAAAGAAATTACCCCAGGAACCCAAAAACTCCAAAAGTGACCCCAAAAGTGAACTCAGGAACCCCAAAAACCCCAAAAAATGAGCACAAAATGCCCCAAATCGCCAAAAATTACCCCAAAACTGAACTCGAGAACCCCAAAAACCACAAAAGTGACCCCAAAAACCCAAAAACTGAAACCAGGAGCCCCAAAAATCCCAGAAATGCAAAAAAAACCCCAAAAAATGAGCACAAAATCCCCAAAATGCCCAAATGAGCTCTGCAGGGAACAGAGCCTCGGCCAGGGCGGCCATGGCAGCAGCTGGAAACCCAAAAAACACAGAAATTAGCCCAAAATTAGCCAAAAAAATGAAATCAGCAACCCCAAAAACCCCAAAAAACCCCAAAAAGTTACCCCAAAAATCAAAAAAAATGAGCCCAAAATGCCCAAATGAGCTCTGCAGGGAACAGAGCCTCGGCCAGGGTGGCCATGGCGGCAGCTGGGAACCCAAAAAACACAGAAATTAGCCCAAAATTAGCAAAAAAATGAAATCAGGAACCCCAAAAACCCCAAAACAAAAAAAAAGTTACCCCAGAAAGCCCAAAAACCCCAAAAGTGACCCCAAAAGTGAACTCAGGCACCCCGAAAACCTAAAAAATTAACACAGAAACCCAAAAAAGTGACCCCAAAAACCCCAAAAATGCCCAAAATGAGCACAAAATGCCCCAAAACACCAAAAACTAATGCAAAAAACCAAAAGTGAGCCCAAAAACTCCCGGAACTGCCCCAAAAACCCCAAAAATGACCCCAAAACCAACCCCAGAAAGCCAAAAAGCCAAAGAAATTACCCCAGGAACCCAAAAACTCCAAAAGTGACCCCAAAAGTGAACTCAGGAACCCCAAAAACCCCAAAAAATGAGCACAAAATGCCCCAAATCGCCAAAAATTACCCCAAAACTGAACTCGAGAACCCCAAAAACCACAAAAGTGACCCCAAAATCCCAAAAAATGAAACCAGGAACCCCAAAAACCCCAAAAAGTTACCCCAAAAACCAAAAAACATGAGCCCAAAATGCCCAAATGAGCTCTGCAGGGAACAGAGCCTCGGCCAGGGAGGCCATGGCGGCAGCTGGGAACCCAAAAAACACAGAAATTAGCCCAAAATTACCCAAAATATTGAAATCAGCAACCCCAAAAACCCCAAAAAGTTACTCAAGAAAGCCAAAAAACAAAAAAAAATGAGCACAGAAACCCTAAAAATGCAGCAAAAAACCCCAAAATTACTCCAAAAGTGACTTCAGAAACCCCAAAATCCCAAAATGACCTCGGGAATCCCAACCCCCCCCAAAAAATGAGCACAAAATGCCCCAAAAACCCCAAAATTTACCCCAAAAGTGACCTCAGAAACCACAAAACCCCCAAAAATGAACGCAGGAACCCCAAAAACAAAAAAAAAAATTATCCGAAAAACCCCACAGGTGACACCAAAAACCACAAGAATTACCTTAAAAACCCCAAAACAATGACCTCAGAAACCCCAAAAAATCACTGCAAGAATGACCCAAAAAACACCAAAATTTACCCCAAAATCCAAAAAAAAGTGACCCCAAAACCACAAAAATCACCCAAAAAAACCCAAAATCCCAAAAAATGAACTCAGAAACCCCAAAACTCACAGAAATTACCCCAAAAATTAACTCGGGAATGCCAAAAACCCCCAAAACCGCAAAAAGTTACCCCAAAAACCCCAAAAAACAAAAAAAATCGGACTCGAGAAACCCCAAAAGCCCCAAAACACCAGAACCTCAAAAACCTCCAAAATTACCTCAAAAACCCCAAAAATGATGCCAAAAATGATCTCAGAAACTCCAAAAACCCCAAAAGTGACCCCAGAACTGAGCCCAGAACCCCCAAAAGCCAAAAAAATTACTCAAAAAAACCCCAAATGAGCACAAAATGCCCAAAATCCCCAAAAATGTCCCAAAACCCCAAAAAAGACGCAAAAAATCAGCAAATTACCCCAAATACCAAAAATGAACCAAAAAATACCCAAAAATGCCCCAAAAGTGCCCCAGAAATGTCCGAAATTGCCCCAAAACCCTAAATTGATATAGAAAAATCGCCGAAAATGATCCAAAAACCAGAAAAAACTACCCCAAAATGCCCAAAATCACCCAAAAATGGACCAAAAATTCACAGAAATTACCAAAAAAACCCCAAAATGAGCCAAAAAACCTGAAATGACACTGAAAACCCCAAAATTACCCAAAAGACCAAAAAGTGAGCCCAAAACTGACCCCAAAACCCCAAAAATAGCCCCAAAATTAACCCAAAACCCACCAAAATGACCCAAAGACCCTCAAAATGACCCAAAAAATCCCAGAAATGACCCCAAAAATGCCCAAAATGAGCCAAAAATCCTCAAAAATGACCAAAAAAACCCAAAATCACCCAAAAATGCCCCAAAAATCCCAAAATTAACAAAAAATCCCCAAAAATGACCCCAAAAATCCCCAGAAATTACAAAAAAACCCCAAAATGTCCCAAAAATTAGAGAGCCCCCCACCCCAATTAAAGATCCAAAATTAGCAGAAAAAAATTCTCAAAAATGACCCCAAAAATCCCCAAACGTGACCAAAAAGTCTCCAAAAATTACCCAAAAAGTCCCAGAAGTTACCCAAAAAAAATCCACGACGCAAGAAAACCCAAAATTACCCCAAAAATGCCCAAAATTACCCCAAAAATGACCCAAAAAACCCCAAAAATGACCCAAAAAACCCCAAAAATGACCCAAAAAACCCCAAAAATGACCCAAAAAACCTCTAAAAATGACCGTAAAGCCCTGAAAAATGACCCAAAATATTCCAAAAATTACCAAAAAAATTCAAAAATTACCGAAAAATGTCCAAAATTACCCAAAACCTCCCAAAAATTTTTTAAAAAATCCAAATTATCCCCAAAAAATGCCCAAAATGACCCAAAAAAATCTAAAAATTTTTTTGAAAAAAGCGAAAAATGACCCAAAAATGCCCGAAATGACCCAAAAAAATCCCAAAATGCCCCAAAATCAGAGCCCCCAGCCCCAATTCTGCTCACCTGAGAACATCTCCCCGTGGAGAGAAACCCCAAAATTAATGAAAAAATCCCCAAAATGACCCAAAAAATTTCCAAAAATTACCAAAAAAATCCCAAAAATGACCCAAAAATGTCCAAAATTCCGGCAAAAAGGCCAAAATCACCCAAAACCCCCAAAATTCACCAAAAATACCCCAAAATGACCCAAAAAATAAAAAAGTGACCCAAAACAAAAAATTACCAAAAAAACCCCCAAAATCACCCAAAACCCCCCAAAAATTACCTAAGAAAACCCAAAATGACCCCGAAAATGACCAAAATTACAAAAAAACCCCAAAAATTACCAAAAAATGTCCAAAAATGACCCAAAGAATCCAAAAAATGAATCAAAAAAATCTCTCAAAATGACCACAAAAACCCAAAAATCACCCAAAACTGACCCAAAAATGAACAAAAAACCCCAAAAAATCACCCAAAAAATCCCCGAAAATGACCAAAAAATTCCCCAGAATTACCAAAAAAGCCCCAAAATCCCCAAAAATCCCAAAATGCCCCAAAATTGGGACCCCCAGCCTCATTCCCTGGGCAGATCTCTGGGTGGTTGGAGCAGCCCCTCCCCCACACTGCCTCCAGCACAGCCCCCAGACCCAATTAGTGACCAATTAGTGACCCCAAAATTAACGAAAAAATCCCCAAAATGTCCCCAAAAAAATCCCCAAAATGGCCCAAAAATCCCAAAAAAGTGCAAAAAAAAAAATCCCAAAAATGAGCCCAAAATGCTAAAAATTAACCAAAAATCCCCAGAAATGATGAGAAAAGCCCCCAAATTACAAAAAAATTCCCAAGAATTACCAAAAAAATCCCCAAAAATGGCTCCAAAAAATGGCCAAAATGACCCAAAAACCCCCAAAAATTACCAAAAAACCCCAAAATGACCCAAAAATCCCTAAAAATGACCACAAAACCCCCAAAATTATGTCAAAAACCCCCAAAATCACTCAGAAAATGCCCCAAAATAACCCAAAAGATCTCCAAAAATTAACAAAAAAAAATCCAAAAACGACCCAAAAAATCCTAAAATTACCAAAAAACTCCCCAAAATCCCAAATTTCAAGCCCAAATTTGGCTCACCTGAGAAGATCTCGCCGTGCCTGGAGCAGCCCCTCCCCCGCGCCGCCGCCAGCACAGCCCCCACGCTCACCTGCGCGGGGGAGGGGCTGAGCAGAGAGCCTGCCATGGCCAGAGCCACCAGGCCACACCTGGGGACAGGTAAGGGACAGGTGAGGGACAGGTGAGACACACCTGGGACAGGTGAGACACACCTGAGACACACCTGAGACACACCTGGGCCATGGCCAGAGCCACCAGGCCACACCTGGACAGGTGAGAGAGACAGGTGAGACACACCTGGGACACACCTGAGACACACCTGAGACACACCTGAGACACACCTGAGACACCTGAGAGACACCTGAGCTATGGCCAGGGCCACCAGGCCACACCTGGACAGGTGAGAGAGACAGGTGAGACACACCTGGGACACACCTGAGACAGGTGAGACACCTGAGCCATGGCCAGAGCCACCAGGCCACACCTGGACAGGTAAGGGACACACCTGGGACACACCTGAGACACACCTGGGACAGGTGAGAGAGACAGGGAACACACCTGGGAACAGGTGAGACACACCTGGGCCATGGCCAGAGTCACCAGGCCACACCTGGGGACAGGTGAGACACAGGTAAGGGACACACCTGGGACACGTGACTCCCATGGGGACAGGTAACAAAGGCACACAGTAACACTCCTGGGCCATGGCCAGAGCCACCAGGCCACACCTGGGCAGGTGAGAGACATGGGGACACACCTGGGACAGGTGACAGACAGGTGAGGGACAGGTGACATGGACAGGGGACACACCTGAGACACACCTGGGGGACATTGGAACACACCCGGGGACGTGGGGACACACCTGAGACAGGTGACATGGACAGGTGACACACCTGGGCCATGGCCAGGGCCACCAGGCCACACCTGGGACAGGTGAGAGAGACATGGGGACACACCTGAGACACACCTGAGACAGGTGAGACACACCTGAGACACACCTGAGACACACCTGAGCTATGGCCAGGGCCACCAGGCCACACCTGGACAGGTGAGAGAGACAGGTGAGACACCTGGCATACACCTGAGACAGGTGAGAGACACCTGAGCCATGGCCAGAGCCACCAGGCCACACCTGGACAGGTAAGGGACAGGTGAGACACACCTGAGACAGGTGAGACACACCTGGGGACATGGGGACACATCTAGGGACAGGTGACATGGACAGGTGACACACCTGGGCCATGGCCAGGGCCACCAGGCCACACCTGGGACAGGTGAGAGAGACCTGGGGACACACCTGGGACACACCTGGGGACAGGTGAGAGACACCTGGGGACATGGGGCCACACCTGAAGACAGGTGAGACACCTGGGCCATGGCCAGAGCCACCAAACCACACCTGGGCAGGTGAGACACAGGTGACACACCTGGGGACAGGTGACACAGACAGGTGACACACACCAGGGACAGGGGAAAAAACCCTAAAAAGCTCCAAAACCACCCCAAAAACAACCCCGAACTCCCCCCAAAAACCCCCAAAATTACCCCAAAATGACCCAAAACTCCCCAAAAAAACCCCAAACTCCCCAAATTTCCCAAAAAGCCCCAAAATGTCCCCAAAAACGACCCCAAAATTCCAAACATGAACCTAAAACTCCCCAAAAGTTCTCCAAAATGACCACAAAACCCCCAAAATGAGCCCCAAAAAACCCAAAAATGAGCCCAAAACCCACCCCAAGCTCCCCCAAAGAAACCCCAAATTCCCCAATTCCCCAAAATTTCCCAAAAATGACCCCCAAAAACTCAAAAAATTATCCCAAAAATGCCCAAAATGACCCCAAAACCCCCAGAATTACCCCAAAACCGACCCCAAAACCACTCTAAAATGACCCAAAAAAAACCCCAAATGACCCAAAACCCCAAAATTTCCCAAAAAGCCCTGAAATGGTCCCAAAAATGACTCCGAAGACCAAAAATAAAATCCCAAAAACCTCAAAAATTTACCCCAAAAACGACCCCAAAGAAACCCAAATTAACCCAAAACCCCGAATTCCCCAAAACTAACCCCAAAATTACCTCAAAACGCCAAAAATGACCCTGAGACACACAAAAAATTTACCCCAAACACCCAAAACCACCCCAAAAACTACCCCAAATCCAACTGCAAAACCCCCCAAAAAACCCAAAAAAACCCCAAAAAACCCTCAAAAAAACTCCACACCCCATATTTTCCCCAAAAGTCCCCAAATTATCCCCAAAAAGTCATCATTGGTCACTCACTGGGGCCCGTCCTGGATGATTGGCGGCGCTGGGCGGTGCCACAGGAGCCACAGGCGCGGGGCCGCGAAACTGCGGGGGAGGGGAGGGGGGGGAGACCCCCACCCAAATGGGGAGAGACCCCAAAAAATCCCAAAATTTAACCCAAAATCCCTCCCCAGACCCCCACCCGAATTGGGAGAGACCCCCGAAAAATCCCAAAATCCCTCTGCAGACCCCCACCCAAATGTGGAGAGACCCCCGAAAAATCCGAAAATCCCTCCCCAAATCCCCCCAGACCCCCACCCAGATTGGGAGAGACCCCCGAAAATCCCAAAATCCCTCCCCAGACCCCCACCCAAATTGGGAGAGACCCCCGAAAAATCCCAAAATCCCTCCCCAGACCCCCACCCAAATTGGGGAGAGACCCCCGAAAAATCCCAAAATCCCTCCCCAGACCCCCACCCAAATTGGGGAGAGACCCCCGAAAAATCCGAAATTGAACCCAAAATCTGTCCCCAGTCCCCCACCCAAGCTGGGGAGAGACCCCCGAAAAATCCCAAAATCAAACCCAAAATCTGTCCCCAAATCCCCCCACCCAAATTGGGGAGAGACCCCCGAAAAATCCGAAATTGAACCCAAAATCTGTCCCCAGACCCCCACCCAAATTGGGAGAGACCCCCGAAAAATCCCAAAATCGAACCCAAAATCCCTCCCCAAATCCCCCCACCCAGATTGGGGAGAGACCCCCCAAAAAATCCCAAAATCCCTCCCCAAATCCCCCCAGACCCCCACCCAAATTGGGGAGAGACCCCCGAAAAATCCGAAATCGAACCCAAAATCGGTCCCCAAATCCCCCCAGACCCCTCCCCAAATTGGGGAGAGACCCCCCGAAAAATCCCAAAATCGAACCCAAAATCTCTCCCCAGACCCCCACCCAAATTGGGGAGAGACCCCCGAAAAATCCCAAAATCCCTCCCCAAATCCCCCCACCCAGATTGGGAGAGACCCCCGAAAAATCCGAAATTGAACCCAAAATCCCTCCCCAGACCCCCACCCAAATTGGGAGAGACCCCCGAAAATCCGAAATTGAACCCAAAATCTGTCCCCAAATCCCCCCACCCAAACTGGGGAGAGACCCCCGAAAATCCCAAAATCCCTCCCCAAATCCCCCCAGACCCCCACCCAGATTGGGGAGAGACCCCCGAAAAATCCCAAAATCGAACCCAAAATCTGTCCCAAAATCCCCCCAGACCCCTCCCCAAATTGGGGAGAGACCCCCCAAAAAATCCCAAAATCCCTCCCCAAATCCCCCCAGACCCCCACCCAAATTGGGAGAGACCCCCGAAAAATCCGAAATTGAACCCAAAATCTGTCCCCAAATCCCCCCAGACCCCTCCCCAAATTGGGGAGAGACCCCCCGAAAAATCCCAAAATCGAACCCAAGATCTGCCCCCAGACCCCCACCCAAATTGGGAGAGACCCCCAAAAAATCCCAAAATCGAACCCAAAATCCCTCCCCAAATCCCCCCAGACCCCCACCCAAATTGGGGCGGGACCTCCGAAAATCCGAAATCGAACCCAAAATCCCTCCCCAAATCCCCCCACCCAGATTGGGAGAGACCCCCGAAAAATCCCAAATTGAACCCAAAATCGAACCCAAAATCTGCCCCCACCCAAACTGGGGAGAGACCCCCGAAAAATCCCAAAATCGAACCCAAAATCTGTCCCCAAATCCCCCCACCCAGATTGGGAGAGACCCCCGAAAAATCTGAAATTGAACCCAAAATCTGTCCCCAGACCCCCACCCAAACTGGGGAGAGACCCCCGAAAAATCCCAAAATCCCTCCCCAAATCCCCCCAGTCCCCCACCCAGATTGGGGAGAGACCCCCGAAAAATCCGAAATTGAACCCAAAATCTCTCCCCAAATCCCCCCACCCAAATTGGGGAGAGACCCCCGAAAAATCCCAAAATCTGTCCCCAAAATCCCTCCCCAGACCCCCACCCACATTGGGGAGAGACCCCCCGAAAAATCCCAAAATCGAACCCAAAATCCCTCCAGACCCCCACCCAAATTGGGAGAGACCCCCGAAAAATCCCAAAATCGAACCCAAAATCTGTCCCCAAATCCCTCCCCAGACCCCTCCCCAAACTGGGGCAGGACCCCCCGAAAATCCGAAATTGAACCCAAAATCTGTCCCCAGACCCCCACCCAAATTGGGGAGAGACCCCCGAAAAATCCCAAAATCCCTCCCCAGACCCCCACCCAAACTGGGGAGAGACCCCCGAAAATACCAAAATCCCTCCCCAGACCCTCACTCAAATTGGGAGAGACCCCCGAAAAATCCCAAAATCCCTCCCCAAATCCCCCCACCCAGATTGGGAGAGACCCCCGAAAAATCCCAAACTGAACCCAAAATCCCTCCCCAAATCCCCCCACCCAAATTGGGAGAGACCCCCGAAAAATCCGAAATTGAACCCAAAATCTGTCCCCAAATCCCCCCACCCCGAATTGGGAGAGACCCCCGAAAAATCCGAAATTGAACCCAAAATCTGTCCTCAAATCCCCCCACCCAAATTGGGAGAGACCCCCGAAAAATCCGAAATTGAACCCAAAATCTGTCCCCAAATCCCCCCACCCGAATTGGGAGAGACCCCCAAAAATCCCAAAATCCCTCCCAAAATCTCCCCACCCAGATTGGGAGAGACCCCCGAAAAATCTGAAATTGAACCCAAAATCCCTCCCCCAGACCCCCACCCAAACTGGGGAGAGACCCCCGAAAAATCCCAAAATCCCTCCCCAAATCCCCCCAGACCCCCACCCAGATTGGGGAGAGACCCCCGAAAAATCCGAAATTGAACCCAAAATCTCTCCCCAAATCCCCCCACCCAAACTGGGGAGAGACCCCCTGAAAAATTCCAAAATCGAACCCAAAATCTCTCCCCAGACCCCCACCCAAACTGGGGAGAGACCCCCGAAAAATCCCAAAATCTGTCCCCAAAATCCCTCCCCAGACCCCCACCCAGATTGGGGAGAGACCCCCGAAAATCCCAAATTGAACCCAAAATCTGTCCCCAGACCCCCACCCAAATTGGGGAGAGACCCCCCCAAAAAATCCCCAAATCGCCCCCAAAGTTGACCCCCAAAACCCCAAAAATCCCCAAATAAAAAACACAAAAAACGAATCCCAAAAAAACCCAAAATCGACCCCAAAAATCCCCCAAAATTTTCCTAAAAAATTACCCCAAAATTGTCCAAAAAACCCCCAAATTCCCCCAAAAAATCCCCAAAATTACCCCAAAATTCCCAAAAAAACCCCAAAAATACCCCAAAATTGTCCTAAAAAATTACCCCCAAATCCCCCCAGACCCCTCCCCAATTTCGCCCTTAGGCCCCTCCCCCACCTCTCCCTTCGCCTCCTCAGCAGCTCCCTCAGGCCTCCGTCCTCCCCGAGCGCCTGCCCCGCTCGCTGCAGCGCCTCCCGCAGGACCCGGCCGAGCTCTCCGCTCCTCCCGGGGGTCCCTCCGGGGGTCTCTCCGCTCCTCCCGGCGGTCCCTCCGGGGGTCTCTCCGCTGCTCCGGGGGTCGCTCCGGTGCTCCCGGGGGCGGCGGAGGAGGGGGAGGGGGAGGCCTCTCCATTGCCCTCAGTCGGGCGGAACGGCGACCTCCGTGAGGGGAGATGGCGTCACTCACCGGCTCGGTTCTGATTGGATGAAAACCGAGGGGAGGCGGGAGTTGCTGAGGGGAGGCGGGACGTGATTGGTTGGTTCGCGGGGGTGAGTGGGCGGAGCCGCGGTGAGGCGGGAGTTGCTGAGGGGAGACGGGACGTGATTGGTTGGTTCGCGGGGGTGAGTGGGCGGAGCCGCGGGGAGGCGGGAGTTGCTGAGGGGAGGCGGGACGTGATTGGTTGGTTCGCGGGGTTGAGTGGGCGGAGCCGCGGGAGGCGGAGTTGCTGAGGGGAGGCGGGACGTGATTGGTTGGTTCGCGGGGTTGAGTGGGCGGAGCCGCGGGGAGGCGGGAGTTGCTGCGGGGCGCCGCTCGGTGATTGGTTGGTTCCGGGAGGCGCCGCGCGGTGATTGGTTAGTTCGCGGAGGTTGTTGGGCGGGGAGGCGGGAGTGGATGAGGGCGCCGCGCGGTGATTGGTCGGTTCCGGGGGGCGCCGCGCGGTGATTGGTTGTTTCGGGGAGCGGCGCGCCGCCATTGGCTGGGCGGGGCTTGTACACGCGGCTGAGGCGGCGGCGGGAGGCTCGTGAGGGGAGAGAGGCGGAGGAGAGACCTGAGGTGAGTCCGGGGGGGAAATTGGGAGATTTGAGCGGATTTTTGTGAGGTTTGAGGGGATTTTTGGGTTCTGAGGTGAGTCCGGGGTGGATTCGGGGGGTTTTGAGGGAGTTTTGAGAGGTTTGAGGGATTTTTGAGGGGGTTCTGTGGGGTTTGAGGGAAAGTGGTGGGGTCTGAGGTAGGTCCGGGGGAGAAATTGGGAGATTTGAGCGGATTTTTGTGGGGTTTGAGGGGATTTTTGTGGGGTTTGAGGCTACTTTTTGGGTTCCGAGGTGGGTCCGGGGTGGATTCGGGGGCTTTTGAGAGAGTTTTGTGGGGTTTAATGGAAATTGGGAGGTAGTCGGGGGTTTGGTGAGGCTTTTGAGGGAGTTCTCTGGGGTTTGAGGGAATTTTTTGGGTTCTGAGGTAGCTCAGGGGCGGATTTGTGCGGTTTTGAGGGACTTTTGTGGGGTTTGAGGGGAATTTGGGGGGTCTGAGGTGGTTCTGGAGGGGATTTGGGGGAAAATTGAGAGGTTAGAGAGAGTTTTGTGGGGTTTAATGGGAATTGGGAGGAAATTTGGGTTCTTTGAGGGGGTTTGGTGAGGGGTTTTTTTTGGGATTTTGTGGGGTTTGAGGGGTCTGAAATGAGTCCAGAGGGGATTTGGGGGAAAATTGGGAGATTTGAGCGGATTTTTGTGGGGTTTGAGGGGATTTTTTGGGTTCTGAGGTGGGTCCGGGGTGGATTTGGGGGGTTTTGAGAGAGTTCTGTGAGGTTTAATGGGAATTGGGAGGAAATTTGGGTTCTTTGAGGGGGTTTGGTGAAGGTTTTTTTGGGATTTTGTGGGGTTTGAGGGGTCTGAGGTGGGTCCGGGGTGGATTTTGTGGGAAAAACAGGAGATTTGAGGGAGTTTTGTGCGGTTTGAGCGGATTTTGGGGGTCTGAGGAAATTTTGGGGGCTCTGAGGGAAATTGGGAGGATCTGAGAGGATTTTGGGGGTCTGAGGCAAATTGGGAGGGTCTGAGGAAATTCTGGGGGCCTGGGGGGGTCTGAGGTGATTTTTGGGGGGATTTGGGGTTCTGAGGTGATTTTGGGGGGAATTTGGGAGATCCCAGGGAATTTTGGGGGCCTGAGGGGGCTCTGAGGCTATTTTTGGGGGGATTTGGGGTTCTGAGGTGATTTTGGGGGGAATTTGGGAGATCCCAGGGAATTTTGGGGGCCTGAGGGGGTTCTGAGGTGATTTTTGGGGGTCTGGGGGAGTCTGAGGTGATTTTTGGGGTTGTTTGGGGTGAATTTGGGGTTCTGAGGCGATTTTGGGTTTTTTTGGGTGATTTTTGGGTTTCTGAGGTGATTTTTTTGGGTTTTGGGGGAAATTTGGGGTTCTGAGGTGATTTTTGGGGAATTTGGGATTCGAGGTTGTTTTTTGGGATTTTTGGGGTTCCCAGCCCCCCAAACTTCCTCAAATTTTGGGTTTCTGAGGTGATTTTTGGGTTTTTCGGGGTGATTTTTGGGTTTCTGAGGTGATTTTTGTGGTTTTTTTGGGGTGATTTTTGGGTTTCTGAGGTGATTTTTGGTTTTTGGGGGGAATTTTGGATTTGAGGTTATTTTTTGGGGGTCTGGGGGTTCCCAGCCCCCCCCCAAACCCCCCAAATTTTGGGTTTCTGAGGTGATTTTTGTTTTTTTGGGGGGTGCTTTTTGGGGTTTTTTTTGTGATTTTTGGGGTTTTTTTTGGGAAATTTGGGATTTGAGGTTATTTTGGGGGGAATTTGGGGATTTTTGGGGTTCCCAGCCCCCCCAACCCTCCCCAAATTTTGGGTTTCTGAGGTGATTTTTGGGGTTTTTGGGGGGGGATTTGGGGGTTTTGGGGTGATTTTTGGCTTTTTTGGGGGGAATTTGGGATTCGAGGTTATTTTTTGGGGGAATTTGGGGATTTTTGGGGTCCCCAGCCCCCCCAACCCTCCCCAAATTTTGGGTTTCTGAGGTGATTTTTTGGTTTTTTTGGGGGTGATTTTTGGGGTTTTTTTGGGAATTTGGTATTCGAGGTTATTTTTGGGGGAATTTGGGGATTTTTGGGGTCCCCAGCCCCCCCAACCCTCCCCAAATTTTGGGTTTCTGAGGTGATTTTTTGGTTTTTTTGGGGGTGATTTTTGGGGTTTTTTTGGGAATTTGGTATTCGAGGTTATTTTTGGGGGGAATTTGGGGATTTTTGGGGTCCCCAGCCCCCCCAACCCTCCCCAAATTTTGGGATTTTCAGCCATGGCAGTGCAGGAGCCGCGGCCCAACCACACAATCTACATCAACAACCTCAACGAGAAGATCAAGAAGGACGGTGAGGGCATGTCCCCAAATGCCACCAGAAATGTCCCTAAAATGTCCCCAAATATCACCAGAAATGTCCCCAAATGTCACCAGCAATGTCCCCAAATGTCACCAGCAATGTCCCCAAATGTCACCAGAAATGTCCCCAAATGTCCCCAAATGTCACCAGAAATGTCCCTAAAGTGTCCCCAAATGTCACCATTCGTGTCCCTAAGTGTGTCCATTAATGTCCCTAAGTGTCCTCGTTAATATCCCAATTAGTGTCCCCAAATGTCCCCAAATGTTCTCATTAATGTCCCAATTAGTGTCCCCAAATGTCCCTGATAACGTCCCCAAATGTCCCCATTAATGTCCCCATTGATGTCCTCATTAATGTCCCCATTGATGTCCCAATTAATGTTTCCATTGATGTCCCCATTGATGTCCCCAAATGTCCCCATTGATGTCCCCATTGATGTCCCCATTAATGCTGTTGAAGGTTCTAATTAATGTCTCCAATGTCCCCAAATGTCCCCAAATGTCTCCAATGTCCCCATTAATGTCCTGAAATGTCCCCATTAATGTCCCCAAATGTCCCCATTAATGTCCCCATTAGTGTCCCCAAATGTCCCCATTAACGTCCCCAAATGTCCCCATTAATGTCCCCAAATGTCCCCATTAATGTCACCATTGATGTCCCCGTTAACGTCCCCATTAATGCCGTTGAAGGTTCTAATTAATGTCCCCAATGTCCCAAATGTCCCCCAATGTCTCCAATGTCCCCATTAATGTCCCCAAATGTCCCCATTAATGTCCCCATTGATGTCCCCATTAATGTCCCCATTAATGCCGTTGAAGGTTCTAATTAATGTCCCCAATGTCCCAAATGTCCCCAAATGTCCCCAATGTCTCCAATGTCCCCATTAATGTCCCCAAATGTCCCCATTAATGTCCCCAAATGTCCCCATTAATGTCCCCAAATGTCCCCATTAATGTCCCCATTGATGTCTCGAAATGTCTCAATTAATGTCCCCAATGTCCCCATTAATGTGCCCATAAATGTCCTGAAACATCCCAATTAATGTCCCCAAATGTCACCATTAATGTCCCCAATCCCCAATTTCCCCAAAGCGTCCCCAATGTCCCGAATCTCCAATGTCCCCAGTGTCCCATTAATGTCCCCGGTAATGTCCCCAAATGTCCCTATTCATGTTCTACATGTCCCCATTGATGTCCTGAAATGTCTCCATTAATGTCCCCAAATGTGCCCGTTATTGTCCCCGAATGTCCCCGTTAATGTCCTCATTAATGTCCCCATTAGTGTCCCCAAATGTTCCCATTAATGTCCCCAAATGTCCCCATGAACGTCCCCATTAGTGTCCTGAAGTGTCCTCATTGATGTCTGCATTAATGTCCCCAAATGTCCCCATTAATGTCCCAATTAATGTCCTCATTAATGTCTCCAATGTCTCAATTAGTGTCCCCATTAATGTCCCCAAATGTCCCCATTAACGTCCCCAAATGTTCCCATTAATGTCCCCAAATGTCCTCATTAATGTCCCCATTAGTGTCCCCAAATGTCCCCATTAGTGTCCCCAAATGTCCTCATTAATGTCCTCATTAGTGTCCCCAGATGTTCCCATTAATGTCCCCAAATGTCCTCATTAGTGTCCCCATTAACGTCCCCAAATGTCCCCATTAATGTCCCCAAATGTCCTCATTAATGTCCCCATTAGTGTCCCCAAATGTTCCAATTAATTGTCCCCAAATGTCCCCATTAACGTCCCCAAATGTCCCCATTAATGTCCCCAAATGTCCTCATTAATGTCCCCATTAGTGTCCCCAAATGTCCCCATTAGTGTCCCCAAATGTCCCCATTAATGTCTCCATTGATGTCCCCATTGATGTCCCCATTAATGCCATTGAAGGTGCTAATTAATGTCCCCAATGTCCCAAATGTCCCCAAATGTCCCCAATGTCTCCAATGTCCCCATTAATGTCCCCAAATGTCCTCATTAATGTCCCCATTAGTGTCCCCAGATGTTCCCATTAATGTCCCCAAATGTCCTCATTAATGTCCCCATTAGTGTCCCCAGATGTTCCAGTTAATTGTCCCCAAATGTCCCAACTGATGTCCCTGTTAATGTCCTGAAGTGTCTCTGTTAATGTCCCCGAACATCCTTGTTGATGTCCCCATCAATGTCCTGAAATGTCCCTATTAGTGTCCCAAAATACCCTCAATGTCCCCATCGATGTCCCCATTAATGTCCCCAATGTCCCCATTCCTGTCCCCGAATGTCCAAATTAATGTCATTAATGCTCCAATTAATGTTCCCAATGTCCCCATTAATGTCTCTGTTAATGTCCCCAAATGTCCCATTGGTGTCCCCATTAATGTTCTCAGATGTCCCCAATGTCCCCAATCCCCAGTGTCCCCATCGATGTCCCCGAATGTCCCCATTAACATCCCCATTAGTGTCCCCAAATGTCCCCATTGATGTTCCCATGAATGTCCTCAAGTATACCCATTAGTGTCCCCAATAATGTCCCCAAAAATCCCAATTAATGTTCTGAGTGTCCCCAATCCCCAGTGTCCCATTAATGTCCCATTAATGTCCCCAAATGTCCCCAATTTCCCCACAAATGTCCCCAAATGTCCCAATAACTGTCCCTATTAACATCACCATTAATGTCCCCAAGTGTTCTCATTAATGTCCCCAATCGCCAATGTCCCCAATCCCAAACGTCCCCATTAATGTCCTCAAATGTCCCCAAATGTCCCCAAATTTCCCAATTAATGTCCCCAAATGTCCCCATTAATGTCCCCAAATGTTCCCAAATGTCCCCAAATTTCCCAATTAATGTCCCCAATCTGCGCCATTTTCTCCCAATTTGGGCAAATTTTGGACATTTTGGCGTCCCCAGTGTCCCATTAGTGTCCCCAAATGTCCCCAAATGTTCCCAAATGTCCCTTTAATGTCCCCAAATGTCCCCAAATGTCCTCATTAATGTCCCCAAGTGTCCCCAAATTTCCCATTAATGTCCCCAAATGTCCCCAAATGTCCCCAAATGTTCTCATTAATGTCCCCAAATGTCCCTAAATGTCCCCAAATGTTCCCAAATGTCCCACTAATGTCCCCAAATGTCCCCATTAATGTCCCAAATGTCCCCAAATTTCCCAATTAATGTCCCCAAATGTCCCCAAATTTCCCAATTAGTGTCCCCAAATGTGCCCAAATTTCCCAATTAATGTCCCCAATGTCCCATTAATGTCCCCAAATGTCCCCAAATGTCCCATTAATGTCCCCAAACGTCCCATTAACATCCCCAAATGTCCCCAATGTCTCCAAATGTCTCCAAATGTCCCATTAATGTCCCCAAATGTCCCCAAATGTCCCCAAATGTCCCCATTAATGTCCCCAAATGTCCCCAAATTTCCCATTAATGTCCCCAAATGTCCCCAAATGTCCTCATTAATGTCCCCAAATTTCCCATTAATGTCCCCAAATGTCCCCAAATGTCCCCAAATTTCCCAATTAATGTCCCCAATGTCCCATTAATGTCCCCAAATGTCCCATTAATGTCCCCAAATGTCCCATTAATGTCCCCAAATGTCCCCAATGTCCCCGCAGAGCTGAAGAAGTCTCTCTACGCCATTTTCTCCCAATTTGGGCAAATTCTGGACATTCTGGTGTCCCCAATGTCCCATTAGTGTCCCCAATGTCCCCAAATGTCCCCAAATTTCCCATTAATGTCCCCAAATGTCCCCATTAATGTCCCATTAATGTCCCCAAATGTCCCCAAATGTCCCATTAATGTCCCCAAATGTCCCCGCAGAGCTGAAGAAGTCTCTCTACGCCATTTTCTCGCAATTTGGGCAAATTTTGGACATTCTGGTGTCGCGGAGCCTTCGCATGCGCGGCCAGGCCTTCGTCATCTTCAAGGAGATGAGCAGCGCCACCAACGCCCTGCGCTCCATGCAGGGCTTCCCCTTCTACGACAAGCCCATGGTGAGTGGAGATTTGGGGGGAAAATGTGACATTTTGGGAAAAAAACGCAAAGTTTTGGGGAAAAAACACGAAATTTTGGGGAAAAAATGGGAATTTTTGGGGAAAAAAATGCGAAATTTGGGTGTAAATGCACCCAAAATCCAACCTTGAACCATGCGGGGCTTCCCCTTCTACGACAAGCCCATGGTGAGTGGAGATTTGGGGGGAAAAAGTGAAGTTTTGGGAAAAAAATGCGAAGTTTTGGGGAAAAAACACGAAATTTTGGGGAAAAAATGGGAATTTTTGGTGAAAAAACTGCGAAATTCTGGTGTAAATCGACCCAAAGTGGCATCAGGAGCTCTCTCAGAACTCATCCTGAATTTCCTTTTTATGACAAACCCGTGGGGAGGCAAAATTTTGGGGAAAAAAAGTGAAATTTTGGGAAAAAAAGGTGAAATTATGGGAAAAAAAACACCCAATTTTCTGGGAAAAACCATGACATTCTGGGAAAAGACACCCAAAATAGAACCAGGGACACCCCAGGGCTTCCCCTTCTACGACAAGCCCATGGTGAGAGAATTTTGGGATGAAAATGTGAGATTTTGGGGAAAAAACGTGAAGTTTTGGGGAAAAAAGGTGAAATTTTGGGGAAAAAATAGGAATTTTTGGGGAAAATAGTGAAATTCTGGTGTAAATTGACCCCAAATTGCATCAGGAACTGTTTGTGAATTCAACCTCAATCTCCTTTCTGTGATAAACCCATGGTGAAGCACAATTTTTGGGGAAAAACATGAAATTTTGGGAAAAAAATAGGAACTTCTGGGGAAAAACGCTGAAATTCTGGTGTAAATCGACCCAAAATTGCATCAGGAGCTCTGTCAGAATTCATCCTGAACCTCTCAGGGCTTCCCCTTCTACGACAAGCCCATGGTGAGTGAAGATTTGGGGGAAAAAAGTGAAGTTTTGGGAAAAAAACATGAAATTTTTGGGAAAAAAGGCGAAATTTTGGGGAAAAAATGGGAATTTTTGGGGAAAAAACGCTGAAATTTGGCTGTAAATCAACCTTAAATTGCATCAGGATCTCTCGTAGAATTAATTTTGAATCTCCTTTTTATGAGAAACCCATGGTAAGGCAGAAATTTGGGGAAATAATATGAAATTTTGGGAAAAAACATGAAATTTTGGGAAAAAAATCCCAAATTCCTGGAAAAAACCATGACATTCTGGGAAAAGACACCAAAAATAGAACCAGGAACACCCCAGGGCTTCCCCTTCTACAACAATCCCCTGGTGAGAGAATTTTGGGGTGAAACTGTGAGATTTTGGGAAAAAAACGCGGAGTTTTGGGGAAAAACCACGAAATTTTGGGGAAAAAATGGGAATTTTTGGGGAAAAAACGCTGAAATTTGGGTGTAAATGCACCCAAAATCCAACCTTGAACCATGCAGGGCTTCTCCTTCTACGACAAGCCCATGGTGAGTGCAGATTTGGGGGAAAAAGTGAAGTTTTGGGAAAAAAAAATGTGGAGTTTTGGGGAAAAAACACAAAATTTTGGGGAAAAAATGGGAATTTTTGGGAAAAAAAACGCGAAATTCTGGTGTAAATTGACCCAAAGTGGCATCAGGAGCTCTCTCAGAACTCATCCTGAATTTTCTTTTTATGACAAAGCCATGGGAAGAAAAATTTTGGGGAAAAAAAGTGAAATTTTGGGAAAAAAAAAGTGAAATTATGGGAAAAAAAACCCCAATTTTCTGGGAAAACCCATGACATTCTGGGAAAAGACACCCAAAATAGAACCAGGAACACCCCAGGGCTTCCCCTTCTACGACAAGCCCATGGTGAGAGAATTTTGGGATGAAAATGTGAGATTTTGGGGAAAAAACGTGAAGTTTTGGGGAAAAAAGGTGAAATTTTGGGGAAAAAATAGGAATTTTTGGGGAAAATAGTGAAATTCTGGTGTAAATTGACCCCAAATTGCATCAGGAACTGTCTGTGAATTCAACCTCAATCTCCTTTCTGTGATAAACCCATGGTGAAGCACAATTTTTGGGAGAAAAACGTGAAATTTTGGGAAAAAAATAGGAACTTTTGGAGAAAAACGCTGAAATTCAGGTGTAAATCGACCCAAAATTGCATCAGGAGCTCTGTCAGAATTCATCCTGAACCTCTCAGGGCTTCCCCTTCTACAACAAGCCCATGGGGAGAGAATTTTGGGGGGAAAATGTGAAGTTTTGGGAAAAAAAATGTGAAATTTTGGGTAAAAACGGCGAAATTTTGGGGAAAATATAGGAATTTTTGGTGAAAAAACACTAAAATTTGTGTGTAAATAAACCCAAAATTGCATCAGGAACTCTGTCAGAATTCATCTTGAATTTCCTGGTTAGGACAAAGCCATGGTGAGGTAAAATTTTGGGGTGAAAACATGAAATTTTGGGGAAAAAAAGTGAAATTATGGGAAAAAACCCCAAATTCCTGGGAAAAACCATGACATTCTGGGGAAAATGACCCCAAAATTCAACCAGGGACACCCCAGGGCTTCCCCTTCTACGACAAGCCCATGGTGAGTGGAGATTTGGGGTGAAAACGTGAAGTTTTGGGAAAAAAACGCGAAGTTTTGGGGAAAAAACACGGAATTTTGGGGAAAAAATGGGAATTTTTGGTGAAAAAACTGCGAAATTCTGGTGTAAATTGACCCAAAGTGGCATCAGGAGCTCTCTCAGAACTCATCCTGAATTTTCTGTTTATGACAAACCCGTGGGAAGAAAAATTTTGGGGAATAAAGTGAAATTTTGGGAAAAAAAGGTGAAATTATGGGAAAAAAAACACCCAATTTTCTGGGAAAAACCATGACATTCTGGGAAAAGACACCCAAAATAGAACCAGGGACACCCCAGGGCTTCCCCTTCTACGACAAGCCCATGGTGAGAGAATTTTGGGATGAAAATGTGAGATTTTGGGGAAAAAACGTGAAGTTTTGGGGAAAAAAGGTGAAATTTTGGGGAAAAAATAGGAATTTTTGGGGAAAATAGTGAAATTCTGGTGTAAATTGACCCCAAATTGCATCAGGAACTGTTTGTGAATTCAACCTCAATCTCCTTTCTGTGATAAACCCATGGTGAAGCACAATTTTTGGGGAAAAACATGAAATTTTGGGAAAAAAATAGGAACTTCTGGGGAAAAACGCTGAAATTCTGGTGTAAATCGACCCAAAATTGCATCAGGAGCTCTGTCAGAATTCATCCTGAACCTCTCAGGGCTTCCCCTTCTACGACAAGCCCATGGTGAGTGAAGATTTGGGGGAAAAAAGTGAAGTTTTGGGAAAAAAACATGAAATTTTTGGGAAAAAAGGCGAAATTTTGGGGAAAAAATGGGAATTTTTGGGGAAAAAACGCTGAAATTTGGCTGTAAATCGACCTTAAATTGCATCAGGATCTCTCGTAGAATTAATTTTGAATCTCCTTTTTATGAGAAACCCATGGTAAGGCAGAAATTTGGGGAAATAATATGAAATTTTGGGAAAAAACATGAAATTTTGGGAAAAAAATCCCAAATTCCTGGAAAAAACCATGACATTCTGGGGAAAATGACCCCAAAATTCAACCAGGGACACCCCAGGGCTTCCCCTTCTACGACAAGCCCATGATGAGTCAATTTTGGGGTGAAAACGTGAAGTTTTGGGGAAAAAACGCGGAGTTTTGGGGAAAAAAGGTGAAATTTTGGGGGAAAAATGGGAATTTTGGGGGAAAAAACTGCGAAATTCTGGTGTAAATTGACCCAAAGTGGCATCAGGAGCTCTCTCAGAACTCATCCTGAATTTTCTGTTTATGACAAACCCGTGGGAAGAAAAATTTTGGGGAAAAAAAGTGAAATTTTGGGAAAAAAAGGTGAAATTATGGGAAAAAAAAACCCCAATTTTCTGGGAAAAACCATGACATTGTGGGAAAAATGACCCCAAAATTCAACCAGGGACACCCCAGGGCTTCCCCTTCTACGACAAGCCCATGGTGAGTGCAGTTTTGGGGGGAAAACATGAGATTTTGGGAAAAAAATGCGGAGTTTTGGGGAAAAAACACGAAATTTTGGGGAATAAATAGGAATTTTTGGGGAAAAACGCTAAAATTTGTGTGTAAATCAACCTTAAATTGCATCAGGATCTCTCGTAGAATTAATTTTGAATCTCCTTTTTATGAGAGACCCATGGTAAAGGCAGAAATTTGGGGAAAAAATATGAAATTTTGGGAAAAAACCACGAAATTTTGGGAAAAAAATTCCAAATTCCTGGAAAAAACCATGACATTGTGGGAAAAGACACCCAAAATAGAACCAGGAACACCCCAGGGCTTCCCATTCTACGACAAGCCCATGGTGAGTGAAGATTTGGGGGGAAAACGTGAAGTTTTGGGAAAAAACCGCAAAGTTTTGGGGAAAAAACACGAAATTTTGGGGAAAAAATGGGAATTTTTGGGGAAAAAACTGCGAAATTCTGGTGTAAATTGACCCAAAACTGCATCAGGAGCTCTCTCAGAACTCATCCTGAATTTTCTTTTTATGACAAACCCATGGGGAGGCAAAATTTTGGGGAAAAAAAGTGAAATTTTGGGAAAAAAAGGTGAAATTATGGGAAAAAACCCCAATTTTCTGGGAAAAACCATGACATTGTGGGAAAAATGACCCCAAAATTCAACCAGGGACACCCCAGGGCTTCCCCTTCTACAACAAGCCCATGGTGAGTGAAGATTTGGGGGGAAAACATGAAGTTTTGGGAAAAAAACGCGAAGTTTTGGGGAAAAAACACAAAATTTTGGGGAAAAAACGCTGAAATTTGGGTGTAAATGCACCCAAAATCCAACCTTGAACCATGCAGGGCTTCTCCTTCTACGACAAGCCCATGGTGAGTGGAGATTTGGGGGAAAACCACGAAATTTTGTGAAAAATTGGGCATTTCTGGAGAAAAAAACGGAATTTCGTGGGAAAAAATAGGAATTTTTTTTTAAAAACAGTGAAGTTTTGGTGTAAATCCTCCCTAAATAACATCATGAACTCCCTCAGAACTCATCCTGATTTTCCTTTTTATGACAAACCCATGGGGAGGCAAAATTTTGGGGAAAAGAAGTGAAATTTTGGGAAAAAAAGGTGAAATTTTGGGAAAAACCCCCAATTTTCTGGGAAAAACCATGACATTCTGGGAAAAATGACCCCAAAATTCAACCAGGGACACCCCAGGGCTTCCCCTTCTACGACAAGCCCATGGTGAGCAAAGATTTGGGGGGAAAATGTGACATTTTGGGAAAAAACCGTGGAGTTTTGGGGAAAAAACATGAAATTTGGGGGAAAAAATGGGAATTTTTGGTGAAAAAACCCCAAAATTCTGCCATAAATTGTCCCAAAATGGCATCCGGGGCTCTCTCAGAGCTCATCTTGTATTTTCTTTTTATGACAAACCTGTGGGAAGACAAAATTTTGGGGGGAAAAAGTGAAATTTTGGGAAAAAACCGCGAAATTTTGGGAAAAAACCCAGGAATTCCTAGTGAAAAACCCCAAAATTCAGGTGTGAATTGACCCAAAATAATGTCAGGAACTCCCTCTGGATTAATCCTGAATCTTCTTTCTGTGACAAACCCGTGGTGAGACACAAATTTTGGGGGAAAAACATGAAATTTTGTGAAAAAAAGTCAAAATTTGGAAAAAAACCTCAGGAATTTCTAGGAAAAACCCTGAGCTTTGGCTGTCAATCAACCCAAAATTGCATCAGGAGCTCTGTCAGAATTCATCCTGAACCTCTCAGGGCTTCCCCTTCTACGACAAGCCCATGGTGAGTGCAGATTTGGGGGGAAAATGTGAAGTTTTGGGAAAAAAATTGTGAAATTTTGGGGAAAAAAGGCGAAATTTTGGCGAAAATATAGGAATTTTTGGGGAAAAATGCTAGAATTTGTGTGTAAATAAACCCAAAATGATATCAGGAGCTCTCAGAATTCATCCCGAATTTCCATTCTGTGACAAACCCATGGTGAGGCAAAATTTTGGGATGAAAACATGAAATTTTGGGGGAAAAAAGTGAAATTATGGGAAAAAACCCCAAATTCCTGGGAAAAACCATGACATTCTGGGAAAAATGACCCCAAAATTCAACCAGGGACACCCCAGGGCTTCCCCTTCTATGACAAGCCCATGGTGAGTGGAGATTTGGGGGAAAAAAGTGAAGTTTTGGGAAAAAAACGCGAAATTTTGGGGGAAAAACACAAAATTTTGGGGAAAAAATAGGAATTTTTTGGAAAAAAACACTAAAATTTGTGTGTAAATCGACCCAAAATGGCATCAGGAACTCTTGTCAGAATTCATCCTGAATTTCCTAGTTAGGACAAAGCCATGGTGAGGTAAAATTTTGGGGTGAAAACATGAAATTTTGGGGAAAAAAAGTGAAATTGTGGGAAAAACCCCCAATTTTCTGGGAAAAACCATGACATTGTGGGAAAAAGACACCCAAAGCAGAACCAGGAACACCCCAGGGCTTCTCCTTCTATGACAAGCCCATGGTGAGCAAAGATTTGGGGGGAAAACATGAAGTTTTGGGAAAAAAACGTGAAATTTTGGGGAAAAAACACGAAATTTTGGGGAAAAAATGGGAATTTTTGGGGAAAAAACGCTAAAATTTGGGTGTAAATGCACCCAAAATCCAACCTTGAACCATGCAGGGCTTCTCCTTCTATGACAAGCCCATGGTGAGTGGAGATTTGGGGGGAAAAAGTGAAGTTTTGGGAAAAAAATGCGAAGTTTTGGGGAAAAAACACGAAATTTTGGGGAAAAAATGGGAATTTTTGGTGAAAAAACTGCGAAATTCTGGTGTAAATTGACCCAAAGTGGCATCAGGAGCTCTCTCAGAACTCATCCTGATTTTCCTTTTTATGACAAACCCGTGGGAAGAAAAATTTTGGGGAAAAAAAAGTGAAATTTTGGGAAAAAAAGGTGAAATTATGGGAAAAAAACCCAAATTTTCTGGGAAAACCATGACATTCTGGGAAAAATGACCCCAAAATTCAACCAGGGACACCCCAGGGCTTCCCCTTCTACGACAAGCCCATGGTGAGTCAATTTTGGGGTGAAAATAAGAGATTTTGAGGAAAAACCATGACATTTTGGGGAAAAAAGGCGACGTTTTGGCGATAAAATAGGAATTTTTCAGGAAAAATAGTGAAATTTTGGTGTAAATCCTCCCTAAATAGCATAATGAACTCCCTCAGAGCTCATCCTGTATTTTCTTTTTATGACAAACCCATGGGAAGACAAAATTTTGGGGGAAAAGTGAAATTTTGGGAAAAAACCGCAAAATTTTGGGAAAAAAACCAGGAATTCGTAGTGAAAAACCCCAAAATTCAGGTGTGAATTGACCCAAAATAATGTTAGGAACTCCTTCTGAATTAATCCTGAATCTTCTTTTTGTGACAAACCCGTGGTGAGACACAAATTTTGGGGGAAAAACATGAAATTTTGGGAAAAAACGTCAAAATTTGGAACAAAAACTCAGGAATTTCTAGGAAAAAACCCTGAGCTTTGGCTGTTAATCAACCCAAAATTGCATCAGGAGCTCTGTCAGAATTCATCCTGAACCTCTCAGGGCTTCCCCTTCTATGACAAGCCCATGGGGAGTGGATTTTGGGGGAAAAATGTGAAATTTTGGGAAAAAAAATGTGAAATTTTGGGGAAAAACCACGAAATTTTGGGGAAAAAATGGGAATTTTTGGGGAAAAAACCACGAAATTTGGGTGTAAATGCACCCAAAATCCAACCTTGAACCATGTGGGGCTTCCCCTTCTACGACAAGCCCATGGTGAGTGCAGATTTGGGGGGAAAACGTGAAGTTTTGGGAAAAAAATGCAAAGTTTTGGGGAAAAAACACGAAATTTTGGGGAAAAAATGGGAATTTTTGGTGAAAAAACTGCGAAATTCTGGTGTAAATTGACCCAAAGTGGCATCAGGAGCTCTCTCAGAACTCATCCTGTATTTTCTTTTTATGACAAACCCGTGGGAAGAAAAATTTTGGGGAAAAAAAGTGAAATTTTGGGAAAAAAAGGTGAAATTATGGGAAAAAAACCCAAATTTTCTGGGAAAAACCATGACATTCTGGGAAAAATGACCCCAAAATTCAACCAGGGACACCCCAGGGCTTCCCGTTCTACGACAAGCCCATGGTGAGTCCATTTTGGGGGGAAAAGGTGACATTTTGGGAAAAAAACGCGAAGTTTTGGGGAAAAAACACGAAGTTTTGGGGAAAAAATAGGAATTTTTGGGGAAAAAACGCTGAAATTTGGGTGTAAATGCACCCAAAATCCAACCTTGAACCATGCAGGGCTTCTCCTTCTACGACAAGCCCATGGTGAGTCAAGATTTGGGGGAAAACCACGAAATTTTGTGAAAAATTGGGCATTTCTGGAGAAAAAAACGGAATTTCGAGGGAAAAAATAGGATTTTTTTTTTAAAAATAGTGAAATTTTGGTGTAAATCCTCCCTAAATAACATAATGAACTCCCTCAGAACTCAAAATTCTTCTCGAAACTCCCCCAAATCCGTCGGAATTTCACCAAAAATCCCCCCCAAAACACCCCAAAATCCCCCAAAATTTTCCCGAAACACCCCAAAAAATCCCCAAATTTCACAAATTTTCCAAATTTCCCATTTTTCCCCAAATTTAGCGCATCCAGCACGCCAAGACGGACTCGGACATCATCGCCGAGATGAAGGGCACGTTGCCATAGAAACCCCAAATCCCAAAATCCACCAAAATTCCCCCCAAATCTTTCTGGAACTTCCTAAAATCCTTCGGAATTTCCCCAAAATCTTCGCAGAACCTCCTAAAATCCCAAAATTTCTTTCCAAACTCTCCCCAATCCTTCCCAAAATCCCCAAATTTCTTTCCAAACTCTCCCAAATCCTTCCCAAAATCCCAAAATTTCTCTAGGAACTGTCTCAAATCTCTTAGAATTTCCACAAAAATGCCTCAAAACCTGCCCTGAAACTGCCCGAAAAATCCCAAAAAATCACCAAAAATCCCCAAATTTCACAAATTTTCCCAAATTTCCCATTTTTCCCCAAATTTAGCGCATCCAGTACGCCAAGACAGACTCGGACATCATCGCCAAGATGAAGGGAACGTTGCCATAGAAACCCCAAATCCCAAATTTCCCTAAAATCCCCCAAATCCCACTGGAATTTATCCTTGGGAATTTCCCCAAAATCTCCCTGGAATCTCCAAAAATCCCAAAATTCTTTTAAAAACTCCCCCAAATCCCTCATCATTTCCCCCAAAATCCCTCAAAAATCCCAAAATTTCTCTCGAAATGTCCGTAAATCTCTCTGAACTCTCCCAAAATGCCTCCGAAAGTTCCTGAAATTCCTCTCCAAACTCCCCCAAATCCTTCGGAATTTCCTCCAAATCGCTCCCAAATGTCCCAAAATCTCTCAAAAACCCCAAAATTCCTCTCGAAACTCTCCCAAATCCCTCCAGGACCACCCAAAATTTCACTTGAAACTCTCCAAATCTCTCAGAATTTCCTCAAAAAATCTCTCAAAAGCTGCACCGAAATGCCTCAAAATGTCCCAAACTGGCTCTAAAATCCCAAAATTTTTCCAATTTTTCCCAAATTTCCCCAAAATTGTCCTTTTTAGCCGATCCAGCACGCCAAGGCGGACTCGGACATCATCGCCAAGATGAAGGGCACGTTCCCATAGAAACCCCAAATCCCAAAATCCTCCAAAATTCCCCAAAATCCACCAAAATTCCCCCCAAATCTTTTTGGAACTTCCTAAAATCCTTCGGAATTTCCCCAAAATCTTCTCAGAATGTCCTAAAATCCCAAAATTCTTCCTGAAACTCTCCCAAATCCTCCAGAACCTGCCAAAACCTGAAAATTCTTCTCAATTTTCCCTAAAATCCCTGGGAATTTCCGCAAAAATTCCTCAAAAAGTGCCCTGAAAGTGCCCGAAAAGTCTCCAAAATCACTCAAGAAATCCCAAAAATTGAAAAAAAATCTAAGTTTTCCCAAATTTTCCAAATTTTCCCCAAATTTAGCGCATCCAGCACGCCAAGACGGACTCGGACATCATCGCCAAGACGAAGGGCACGTTGCCATAGAAACCCCAAATCCCAAAATCCACCAAAATTCCCTAAAATCCCCTGGAATTTCCCACAAAATCCCTTAGAATCCACCCCAAAATCCACCAAAAACCCCAAAATTCCTCTCAAAATTTCCCCAAATCGCTCTAAAATCCCAAAATTCTTCTCGAAACTCCCCCAAATCCGTCGGAATTTCACCAAAAATCCCCCCAAAACACCCCAAAATCCCCCAAAATTTTCCCGAAACACCCCAAAAAATCCCCAAATTTCACAAATTTTCCCAAATTTCCCATTTTTCCCCAAATTTAGCGCATCCAGTACGCCAAGACGGACTCGGACATCATCGCCAAGATGAAGGGAACGTTCCCATAGAAACCCCAAATCCCAAAATCCACCAAAATTCCCCCAAATCTTTTTGGAACTTCCTAAAATCCTTCAGAATTTCCCCAAAATCTTCGCAGAACCTCCTAAAATCCCAAAATTTCTTTCCAAACTCTCCCAAATCCTTCCCAAAATCCCCAAATTTCTCTAGGAACTGGCTCAAATCTCTTAGAATTTCCACAAAAATGCCTCAAAACCTGCCCTGAAACTGCCCGAAAAATCCCAAAAAATCACCAAAAATCCCCAAATTTCACAAATTTTCCCAAATTTCCCGTTTTTCCCCAAATTTAGCGCATCCAGTACGCCAAGACGGACTCGGACATCATCGCCGAGATGAAGGGCACGTTGCCATAGAAACCCCAAATCCCAAATTTCCCTAAAATCCCCCAAATCCCACTGGAATTTATCCTTGGGAATTTCCCCAAAATCTCCCTGGAATCTCCAAAAATCCCAAAATTCTTTTAAAAACTCCCCCAAATCCCTCAAAAATCCCAAAATTTCTCTCGAAACATCCGTAAATCTCTCTGAACTCTCCCAAAATGCCTCCCAAAGTTCCTGAAATTCCTCTCCAAACTCCCCCAAATCCTTCGGAATTTCCTCCAAATCGCTCCCAAATGTCCCAAAATCTCTCAAAAACCCCAAAATTCCTCTCGAAACTCTCCCAAATCCCTCCAGGACCACCCAAAATCCCAAAATTTCACTTGGAACTCTCCAAATCTCTCAGAATTTCCTCAAAAATCTCTCAAAACCTGCCCTGAAACTGCCCCGAAATGCCTCAAAATGTCCCAAAATGGCTCTAAAATCCCAAAATTTTTCAAATTTTTCCCAAATTTCCCCAAAATTGTCTTTTTTTAGCGCATCCAGTACGCCAAGACGGACTCGGACATCATCGCCAAGATGAAGGGAACGTTCGTGGAGCGCGAGAGGGACAGGGACAGGGACAGGAAGAAGGACAAGCGCAAGGCCAAGGGCGCCGAGACCCCCGCGGGGAACCCCAAAAAGGGAGCCCCCAACCCCCAGGGAGCCCCCAACCCACAGGGGGCCGTGCCTGTGAGTGAACCCCAAAATTTTGGGATTTTTTGGGAATTTTTGGGATTTTTTTGGGGGAATTTTGGGGTCATTTATAGGGATTTTTTTTTAATTTTGGGGGAATTTCAGGGGATTTGGGGTCCCAAGGGCGCCAAGCCCCCCGCGGGGAACCCCAAAAAGGGAGCCCCCAACCCCCAGGGAGCCCCCAACCCCCAGGGAGCCGTGCCCGTGAGTTTTGGGGGAAATTTTGGGAATTTTTGGGATTTTTTGGGGGGATTTTGGGGGAATTTCAGAGGGATTTGGGGTCCCAGGGGCACTGAGCCCCCCGCGGGGAACCCCAAAAAGGGAGCCCCCAACCCCCAGGGAGCCCCCAACCCTCAGGGGGCCGTGCCCGTGAGTGAACCCCAAAATTTTGGGGAAATTTCATGTGATTTTGGGTCATTTTGAGGGAATTTTATGGGATTTTGGGGAATTTTGGGGTAATTTATAGGGATTTTTTGGGGATTTAGGGGGAATTTCAGAGGGATTTGGGGTCCCAAGGGCACTGAGACCCCTGCGGGGAACCCCAAAAAGGGAGCCCCCAACCCCCAGGGAGCCCCCAACCCCCAGGGGGCCGTGCCCGTGAGTTTTTTGGGAATTTTGGGAAATTTTTGGGATTTTTTGGGGGGTTTTTGGGGAATTTATAGGGATTTTTTGGGGGATTTTGGGGGAATTTCAGAGGGATTTGGGGTCCCAAGGGCGCTGAGCCCCCCGTGGGGAACCCCAAAAAGGGAGCCCCCAACCCCCAGGGAGCCCCCAACCCCCAGGGGGCCGTGCCCGTGAGTTTTTTGGGATGTTTTGGGAATTTTTTGGATTTTTTGGGGGGTTTTTGGGGGGATTTTGGGGGAATTTCAGGGGATTTGGGGTCCCAAGGGCGCCGAGACCCCTGCGGGGAACCCCAAGAAGGGAGCCCCCAACCCCCAGGGAGCCCCCAACCCCCAGGGGGCTGTGCCTGTGAGTGAACCCCAAAATTTTGGGGAAATTTCATGTGATTTTGGGTCATTTTGGGGGAATTTCATGTGATTTTGGGGGAATTTCTGGGGGATTTTGGGGTAATTTATAGGGATTTTTTTGGGATTTTGGGGTAATTTCAGGGGATTTGGGGTCCGAAGGGTGCCGAGCCCCCTGCGGGGAACCCCAAGAAGGGAGCCCCCAACCCCCAGGGAGCCCCCAACCCCCAGGGGGCCGTGCCCGTGAGTTTTTCGGGATTTTTGGGGAATTTTTGGGATTTTTTGGGGGGTTTTTGGGGAATTTATAGGGATTTTTTTGGGATTTTGAGGGGTTTTTGGGGGGTTTTTGGGGGAATTTGAGGGGATTTGGGGTGCCAAGGGTGCCGAGCCCCCCGCGGTGAACCCCAAGAAGGGAGCCCCCAACCCCCAGGGGGCCGTGCCTGTGAGTTTTTCGGGATTTTTTGGGAATTTTTGGGATTTTTTGGGATTTTTTGGGGGGATTTTGGGGGAATTTCAGAGGGATTTGGGGTCCCAAGGGTGCCGAGCCCCCCGCAGGGAACCCCAAGAAGGGAGCCCCCAACCCCCAGGGAGCCCCCAACCCCCAGGGGGCTGTGCCTGTGAGTGAACCCCAAAATTTTGGGGAAATTTCATGTGATTTTGGGGAATTTTGGGGTAATTTATAGGGATTTTTTGGGGATTTTGGGGGAATTTCAGAGGGATTTGGGGTCCCAAGGGCGCCGAGACCCCCGCGGGGAACCCCAAGAAGGGAGCCCCCAACCCCCAGGGAGCCCCCAACCCCCAGGGGGCCGTGCCCGTGAGTTTTTCGGGATTTTTGGGGAATTTTTGGGATTTTTTGGGGGGGTTTTGGGGGGTTTTTGGGGGATTTGGGGTCCCAAGGGCACTGAGACCCCCGCGGGGAACCCCAAAAAGGGAGCCCCCAACCCCCAGGGAGCCCCCAACCCACAGGGGGCCGTGCCCGTGAGTGAACCCTGAATTTTGGGATTTTTTGGGTGGTTTTTTTTTTTTATTTTGGAGGTTTTTTTTCAGGGATTTTTGGGGGATTTATTGGATTTTTGGGGGATTTTGGAGGATTTCGGGTCATTTTGGGGTCATTTTATGGGGATTTGGGATTGTTCCATGGGGCTTTGGGGTCATTTTATGAGATTTTGGGGAATTTGGGATCATTTCTGGGGATTTGGGAACATTCCCGGGGGGATTTGGGGTGCCAAGGGTGCCGAGCCCCCCGCGGGGAACCCCAAGAAGGGAGCCCCCAACCCCCAGGGAGCCCCCAACCCCCAGGGGGCCGTGCCTGTGAGTTTTGGGGGAAATTTTGGGGATTTTTGGGATTCCTTTGGTTTCTATTGGGATTTCTGGCATTCCATTTGTTTTTAATGAGATTTTTGCGATTCCTTTGGGATTTTTATAATTCCATTGGTTTCTAATGGGATTTATTGAATTTAATGAGATTTTTCTGGGATTTATGGATTTTTTTGGATTTTTCCAGGGTCTGGCTCTGGCCCAGCCCCCACGGATGCTGCCCCACCTGGGGGGGCCCAGCCCCCCTCCATTCCTTTGGAGTTTCATTGAATTTCATTGAATTTCATTCGATTTATTGAATTTAATGAAATTTTTTTGGGATTAATTTGGATTTTTTGGGTTTCATTGTATTTCATTGAATTTTATTCGATTTATTGAATTTAATGAGATTTTGGATATTAATTTTGATTTTTTTTGGATTTTTTCAGGGCCTGGCTCTGGCCCAGCCCCCCCACATTCCTTTGGGGTTTCATTGAATTTCATTGAATTTAATGTGATTTTGGATATTAATTTGGATTTTTTTGGGATTAATTTTGATTTTTTTTTCTTTTTTCAGGGTCTGGCTCTGGCCCAGCCCCCGCGGATGCTGCCCCACCTGGGGGGGGCCCAGCCCCCCTACATTCCTTTGGGGTTTCATTGAATTTCATTGAATTTCATTCGATTTATTGAATTCAATGAGATTTTGGATATTAATTTGGATTTTTTTTTATTTTCCAGGGTCTGGCTCTGGCCCAGCCCCCGCGGATGCTGCCCCACCTGGGGGGGGCCCAGCCCCCCTACATTCCTCCCCCAGGGATGATTCCTCCCCCAGGCATGGCCCCCCAGGGAATGCCCCCCGGGGCCATCGCCCCCCAGCCCGGCATGGCCCCCATGCCCACCCCCCAGCCGGTGAGTAATCAACTCTTCTGGAATTTTCTGGGATTTACGGTGCTTTATTTGGGATTTACGGCGTTTTTCTGGGATTTTTTTTTTTTATTTTCTGTGATTTTTTTTGAATTTTCTGTGATTTTTTTTTTTTATTTTCTCTGATTTTTATGGGATTTTTTGTGATTTGTGTGTGTGTGTGTTCAGGTGGGATTTTTGTGGGATTTTCTGGGATTTTTCTGTGATTTTTTAAAAATTTTTCTGTGATTTTTTTTGTATTTTCTCTGATTTTTTATGGGATTTTTTGTGATTTGTGTGTGTGTGTGTTCACATGGGATTTTTCTGGGATTTTTTTTTTTATTTTCTGTGATTTTTTTGAATTTTCTGTGATTTTTTTTGTATTTTCTCTGATTTTTTTGTGGCGTTTTCTCTGGTTTGTGTGTGTGTGTTCAGATGGGATTTTTGTGGGGTTTTCTGGGATTTTTCCGTGATTTTTAAAAAACTTTCTGTGATTTTTTTTGTATTTTCTCTGATTTTTTATGGGATTTTTTGTGATTTGTGTGTGTGTGTGTTCAGATGGGATTTTTGTGGGATTTTCTGGGATTTTTCTGTGATTTTTTAAAAATTTTCTGTGATTTTTTTTTATTTTCTCTGATTTTTTTGTGGCGTTTTCTCTGGTTTGTGTGTGTGTGTTCAAATGGGATTTTTGTGGGATTTTCTGGGATTTTTCTGTAATTTAAAAAAAATTTTCTGTGATTTTTTTTTGTATTTTCTCTGATTTTTATGGGATTTTTTGTGATTTGTGTGTGTGTGTGTTCAGATGGGATTTTTGTGGGATTTTCTGGGATTTTTCTGTGATTTTTTTGAATTTTCTGTGATTTTTTTTTATTTTTTCTGATGTTTTTGGTGGTGTTTTCTCTGCTTTGTGTGTGTGTGTTCACATGGGATTTTTTTTGGAATTTTCTGAGATTTTTTTTTATTTTCTGTGATTTTTTGAATTTTCTGTGATTTTTTTTGTATTTTCTCTGATTTTTGTGGTGTTTTCTCTGCTTTGTGTGTGTGTGTTCAGATGGGATTTTTGTGGGATTTTCTGGGATTTTTCTGTGATTTTTTAAAAATTTTTCTGTGATTTTTTTTGTATTTTCTCTGATTTTTTGTGGTGTTTTCTCTGCTTTGTGTGTGTGTGTTCATACGGGATTTTTGTGGGATTTTCTAGGATTTTTCTGTGATTTTTTAAAATTTTTCTGTGATTTTTTTGTATTTTCTCTGATTTTTATGGGATTTTTGTGATTTGTGTGTGTGCGTTCAGATGGGATTTTTGTGGGATTTTCTGCAATTTTTCTGTGATTTTTTAAAGGATTTTCTGTGATTTGTATAGGTTTTTTTAATTTTCGTGGCGTTTTGGTGGAATTTTTCTGTGATTTTTGTATGATTTCTGTGGATTTTTTTCTGATTTTTTAATGGGATTTTTTCATATTTTTTGGTGGGATTTTTGTGGATTTTTTCTGGGATTTTTGTGGCATTTTTGTGTAATTTCTGTGGCATTTTTGTATAATTTTGGGGATTTTGGTGCCATTTTTGTGGAATTTTTGATGAGATTTTGGGGGGATTTTGTGCAATTTTTCTGGGGTTCTTTTTCATATGATTTCTGTGAGATTTTCTCCATTCTTTTGGAATTTCTCTGGGATTTTTGTGAGATTTTCTATAATTTTTGGAACAATTTTTCTGCAATTTTCGTGGGATTTTCTGGTGTGATTTCTGTACAATTTTCTGCAGTTTCTATGTAATTTTTGTATAATTTCTGTGTAACTTTTGTGGGATTTTGGTGTAATTTCCGTGGGATTTCTCTGCAATTTTCTGCAATTTTTCTGCCATTTCTGTATGAATTTTTTTAAAATTTTCTCTATAATTCTCTCACTTTCCCAGGTTTTATTTTGCATTAAATTTCGATTATTTTAGGATATTTTTAATATTTTTTTCTCTCCCCCAGCTGTCGGAGAACCCTCCCAACCACATCCTGGTCTGGGTCTTTTTCGGGGATTTTTTCTGGGATTTTCTGCGATTTCTTTGGATTTTTTGTGTAATTTTGGTGTAATTTTGGTGTTAGTTTTGTGGAATTTTGGTGGAATTTTGGTGGAATTTTCTGCAGATTTTAGTGGAATTTTCTGCAGATTTTGGTGGAATTGTTCTGGAATTTTCTGTGATTTCTGTGGAATTTTTGTGTAATTTTCTGTAATTTCTGTGCCATTTTGGTGCAATTTCTGGGAGGTTTTTCTGTGATTTCTGTGGGATTTTGGTGCAATTTTGATGCAATTTTTGGGAGGATTTTTCTGCAATTTTCCACTATTTTTGGTGGAATTTCAGTGTCATTTTTTGGGGAATTTTCTCTATAATTCTCTCACTTTCCCAGGTTTTATTTTGCATTAAATTTCGATTATTTTAGGATATTTTCAACCTTTTTTCTCTCCCCAGCTGTCGGAGAACCCTCCCAACCACATCCTGGTCTGGGCCTTTCTCGGGGATTTTCTCAGGATTTTTTTGGGATTTCTTTGGATTTTTTGTGTAATTTTGGTGTAATTTTGGTGTTAGTTTTGTGGAATTTTGGTGGAATTTTGGTGGAATTTTCTGCAGATTTTAGTGGAATTTTCTGCAGATTTTGGTGGAATTGTTCTGGAATTTTCTGTGATTTCTGTGGAATTTTTGTGTAATTTTCTGTAATTTCTGTGCCATTTTGGTGCAATTTCTGGGAGGTTTTTCTGTGATTTCTGTGGGATTTTGGTGCAATTTTGATGCAATTTTTGGGAGGATTTTTCTGCAATTCTCCACAATTTTTGGTGGAATTTCGGTGTAATTGTTCTGGAATTTTCTCTATAATTCTCTCACTTTCCCAGGTTTTATTTTGCATTAAATTTCGATGATTTTGGGATATTTTTAACATTTTTTTCTCTCCCCAGCTGTCGGAGAACCCTCCCAACCACATCCTGGTCTGGGCCTTTTTCTGAGATTTTCTCGGGATTTTTCGGGGATTTTCTGTGATTTTTCTGCAATTTTTGTGGCATTTTTGATGGGATTTTGGTGCAATTTCCATGGGTTTTTTGTGGAATTTTCTGTAATTTCTGGTGAATTTTTTTTTTTATTTTGCTGGAATTTTTCTGGGATTTTCTGTAATTTCTGTCGGATTTTTGTGTAATTTTTGAGGAATTTTTCTGGAATTTTTCTTGAATTTTTCTGGAATTTTTGATGGGATTTTCTACAATTTTTGATGGAATTTTTGGGAGATTTTGGTGTTATTTTTGTGGGATTTTTCTACAATTCTTGGTGGAATTTTTGGGGGATTTTGGTGGAATTTTCTACAACTTTGATGGAATATTGTGGGATTTTGGTGGAACTTTGGTGCAATTTTTGTGGCATTTTGGTGCAATTTCTGTGCGATTTTTGTTAATTTCTGTGTCATTTTTCTGTGATTTTCTGCAATTTCTCCACAATTTCTGTGTGGTTTTTTCTGGAATTTTCTCCCAATATTCCCTTGCGTTCCCAAGTTGAATTTTTTGCTAAATTTTCCCAATTTTGGGCTATTTTTAACCTTTTTTCTCTCCCCCCAGCTGTCGGAGAACCCTCCCAACCACATCCTGGTCTGGGTCTTTCTCGGGGATTTTTTCTGGGATTTTCTGCGATTTTTGTGGGAATTTTTTGTGGATTTTCTGTGATTTTTCTGCCATTTTTGTGGCATTTTTAGAGGAATTTTTGTGGGATTTTTCTGATAATTTCCGCAGTTTTTGGTGGGATTTTGGTGCAATTTCTGTGGGATTTTTGTGGGATTTTCTGCAATTTTTGGTGGAATTTTTCTGGGATTTTTCTGGGATTTTCTGTGGATTTTTTGTGTAATTTTGGTGGAATTTTGGTGTTGTTTTGTGGAATTTTTGTGGAATTTTGGTGGAATTTTCTGCAGATTTTAGTGGAATTTTCTGCAGATTTTAGTGCAATTTTCTGCAGATTTTAGTGCAATTTTCTGCAGATTTTAGTGCAATTTTCTGCAGATTTTAGTGCATTTTTCTGCAGATTTTGCTGGAATTGTTCTGGAATTTTCTCCCAATATTCCTTCACTTACCAGGTTGAATTTTTTACCAAATTCGATTATTTTTAGGATATTTTTAACCTTTTTTTCTCTCCCCAGCTGTCGGAGAACCCTCCCAACCACATCCTGCTCTGGGCCTTTCTCGGGGATTTTTGTGGGATTTTCCGCAATTTTGGATGGAATTTTTCTGGGATTTTTCTGGGATTTCTGTGGATTTTTTGTGTAATTTTGGTGTTAGTTTTGTGGAAATTTGTGGAATTTTTGGTGCAATTTTCTGCAGATTTTGGTGCAATTTTCTGCAGATTTGGTGCAATTTTCTGCAGATTTTAGTGGAATTTTCTGCAGATTTCGGTGGAATTTTTTCTGGGATTTTTCTGGAATTTTCTGTGATTTCTGTGCAATTTTTGTGTAATTTGTCTGTAATTTCTGTGCGATTTGGTGCAAATCTCTGTGAGATTTTTCTGTGATTTCTGTGGCATTTTGGTGTCATTTGATGCAATTTTTGTGGGCATTTTGGGCAGATTTTTCTGCAATTTTCCACAATTTGTGGTGGAATTTCGGTGGAATTGTTCTGGAATTTTCTCCCAATATTCCTTCACCTTCCAGGTTGAATTTTTTATTAAATTTCCATTATTTCAGGATATTTTTAACATTTTTTTCTCTCCCCAGCTGTCGGAGAACCCTCCCAACCACATCCTGTTCCTCACCAACCTCCCCGAGGAGACCAACGAGCTCATGCTCTCCATGCTCTTCAACCAGTGAGATTGGGGGAAAAAATGGGAATTTGGGGAAATTTGGGGAAATTTGGAAATTTTGGGAAGGGGCAAGGGCGATTTGGGGATTTTTGGGGGATTTTTTGGGGGGATTTTAGGGGGATTTTGCAGAGTTTTTGGGGATTTTTTGTAATTTTTGCAGGTTTTTTAATGGGATTTTGGGTGGCGATTTTTTCAGGATTAAAATGGGAATTTTTTTATTTTTGGGGCATTTTTTGGTGATTTTTGGAGTGATTTTTGGGGAATTTTTTTAGAATTTTGGGGGATTTTTTGAGGATATTTGGGGGATTTTTTGGGGATTTTTAACCAGATTTTATAAGATTTTAGTGGGATTTTTTTTTATTTTAGTTGGATTTTTGGGGCGATTTTTTTGGAATTTTTGTTGGATTTTTAATGGAATTTTTGTGGAATTTTTGGGGGATGTTTTTGGGATTTTTGGGGGATTTTTGGGGGGATTTTTTAATAGGACTTCAGTAGGATTTTGGGTGAGATTTGGGGGAAAAACATCGATTTTGGGAAATTGTAACATTTTCAGAAATTCCGGGAGGGGGAGGGGCAGAGCTCATGCTCTCCATGCTCTTCAACCAGTGAGATTGGGGGAAAATGGGAATTTGGGGAAAAATTGGGAATTTGAATTTGGGAGGGGGAGGGGGATTTGGGGATTTTTTGGGTTTTTTGGGGATTTTTGGGGATTTTTTTGAATTTTTGCAATTTTTTATGGGATTTTTGTGGAATTCTTGGGGGATTTTTGGGGATTTTTTGCGGATTTTTATGGATTTTTTGGGGATTTTTTTGTGGATTTTTTTTTTTTAATTTTTGCAGATTTTTAATAGGATTTTTGGGGGATCTTTGGCGATTTTTTTGCGGATTTTATGGATTTTTTGGGGATTTTTGGGGGATTTTTAATGGATTTTATGAGTGATTTTTTGGCAAAAAAATGCAGAGATTTCGGAAAAAATCCCAAATTTCGGGAGTTCCCTAGAAGGGGAGGGGGAGGGGCAGAGCTCATGCTCTCCATGCTCTTCAACCACTGAGATTTGGGGGAAAATGGGAATTGGGGAAAATTTGGGAAAATTGGAAATACTGGGAGGGGAAGGGGAATTTTGGGGGGATTTGGGGATTTTTGGAGAATTTTTTGGGGGATTTTTTGTGGATTTTTTTGGATTTTTGGGTAATTTTTGCAGATTTTTAATGGGATTTTAGTAGAACTTTTGGGGGATTTTAGTGGAATTTTGGGGGGATTTTTCTGAATTTTTGCAAGTTTTTTAATGAGATTTTAGTGGAATTTTGGGGGGATTTTTTCAGAATTTTTGGGGGATTTTAGTGGAATTTTTGGGTAATTTTAGTAGGATTTCCCTGGATTTTGAAAGGTTTTTTCAGTGATTTTTGCAGGATTTTAGTGGAATTTTTTGGGATATTTTGGGGTTTCTAGATGATTTTTTAGGGATTTTTATGAGATTTTAGTGGGATTTGGAGTGAGATTGGGGAAAAAAAACAAAATTTTGGGAAAATTTGGGAAAATTGGGACAGGGAGGGGCAAGGAGGGGCAGAGCTCATGCTCTCCATTGCTCTTCAACCAGTGAGATTTGGGGGAAAAACCCAAATTTTGGGAAATTTTGGGAAATTTGGAAATTTTGA